>JAYJMH010027755.1:0-17833 GCA_036873815.1 Phacellophora camtschatica
GCAATAATGAGGGAGCGGTGTTTAGGGCGTGGTCATAAAAAACTGGGTGTGGTCAAAGTGCCCTTCAAACCTTGTGCTCCCCCACTATTCAAATGCTTCCTACGTCCCTGTCTGAAAATAATAGATAGAACTTAGCAATATGCCATTTGAGTCTTGAATCTGTGTTACGGATCTTTTAAAACCTGAATTTTAAAGCATTACCAGAATCAAGTTTATTAAAAAATTATTTCCATTTTTATTTAAAAGTGTTTTTCAAATTCTTCGTGAGTCTTCGTGATTTATCTTTGATTGATTGACCTCTGAGGCATGACATTGAAGCATAAATGTTTTTCGTAACGATCATCAAAAGAGGGTGCGAGTTTGTAAAAAGTGCTTCAGAAAATTCAGAAGTTTTGTCATTAATAATCAAGAAAAATCTTACACGAGATTGTAGCATTGGTTAAGAAGAGGATTGAAGATTGATATACTTTTATTTATTTTACTATATCAGAGCATTTTCTTTGCAAAACAACATTTTAACGGCCTGAAAATTGATCTAGCTGGGTTATTATTGTGATGTAATTTTAGGCCCAAGGTGCGGAGGTACACCTCCAACGCGTATCGTTTGAGTAATAATTAACAGTCGAAAGGAAAAGGAAGTTGTTTGAAGTTGCCAGAAGACATAATGACATCGTGGAACGTAAGGCATCTTGTCAGCAAGAAGAAGAAGAGATTTGTGCAAGATGGATTTGACTTGGATCTAACTTGTATCCTTTTCGGGATTTAATATTATTAATAACATCACATCCAGTACTTTCATACATATGGTACACTAATTTCATTATTGTCTGATTGGTATTTATTACTAATACTGTGATGATATGATGAGGCAATACCATTTCTGCTTTGCTGTTTACCATATAATATATATATATATTGCAGCTGCGTTTTATAAAATACAAATGTAAATATTTGCAGTTAAGCTAAGATTCAATAACATGGTGACAAGATCAAAATTATTTTTTAATTTATTAATTGCTTTTTCTTTTAACAAAAAATTGTGATGCATGTGTGTGTCTCAATAACTCATCAACAGACACAGATGTCTCCTGCACAACTTTTTTGCTTTCATTATTTGTCAGCACATTTTTTGAATCAGGGGTCTTTCTGCACAGATTTTGTCAAAAATTGAAATGGTTTGCCACACAGTTGATTTCAAAAAGTTTAGGTTTTTATAATATATACTCTTGTGCAGCAAGAAAGTGGTCAAAATCTGACTGTGACAAGGTTGGAATGCTTGCTAACTGCATACTGCACCAAATATCAAGCATATCATAGACAGTCTTTGTGCACCAAATTTACATTCCTTCATTGAAAAAGTCTGATTTATTATTGATTTTAACATCAGAATAGTTCTGTTGTTACATTAACAAGCTTTATTTTTCGTTTTTAATCCGTGAAATCAACATTTATAATATTATCTGCAAGTTGATTTTGACAAATGAAAACAAACTTTTTCTGACATTTTTGGTTTTGTATTTGCATTACAGGTTGATATTAATTTTGATTTCCTTGACTGCATTGATTTAGACATAAAGCCAAATATTGTGGCAATGGGATTTCCAGCAGAAAAATTGGAAGGTGTTTACAGGAATAATATTGACGAAGTTGTGAGGTTAGAAGTAAAACTGTTATACAGCTGCCATTCACTATCTCAAACTCTTAATAGGAAACTGAATCTGTTTGAGATAGAGAATGTTCGATTAATGGGCATTATTTCATAAGAAAACCAGGCTCTTCTAAACATGATGCTTTAATCTTTATGGCAATTTGCACAGTTTTCTTGGCATGATAATTTTGCAAACACTTTTTTATGGGCCACCTAATATGAAGATTAAAATTTTGATTCATTTAAAATTAATGACCTAAACTTAAAAAACGTAGGCAAAAAATTGTTTATCAGCTTGACCAATCACATTAAACTGATTACATAAGAAGCTGTTACAAAATTTGGATTATGCAATTCTATTGGCTGATTAGAAGACCTATTTTGAAAACTGTGACCCCATATCATTTAATTCAGGTCAATGATGTTAAAATATTTATTACTTCCAATACATATGTATAATAAATATTTTATCAACAGATTTGTTGAAACTAAGCATGGAGGCCACTACAAACTATATAACCTGTGAGTATATATTATTTATATTTATATTTCTGGAGCATATGGGCAGTGGAATATAATAATATTTTAGGCAACACCATTCTGAAATTAAACGTGTGTTTGCACATGTCATTTTCATGCTAATTAAATCTGAACAAACAATTTTTCAAACAAATCCAGGACATTTTGAAATGCCTCTAATTTATAAATATGTTGCAAGTTTAGTTGTTAATAATTAATTATTTTACATCAGCTGGAATAATTAACAAGCAAGCATATTTCATGAAGAATATCATTATTTGTCTGTAAAACCCCAGAACAAGCTTATACGCTCACATGTTTAAAGGCTTATCTTATGAATATCCTTTTACAATTTATTTCAAGTATTCCTATTTGTTGTTTATTGTTCCTGTTTTGCACTTATATCTGTAGAAGTATTTTAATTAGTTTTGTTGATGTACTGTTTTAAATCTGTAGATTATAAGTTGAGATACGATGAACTGAACTGATTTAAAATGATATGATGAACTGAACTGAAAAATGAATACATTTTCTGTACATGCTATTGTTCTTACAGCAAGATTGTTTCACCATTTAATTTCTTTCAAAGGGAGAATAAAAACATTGAGAATCATGTGTCTCTTTTATCAAATTTGAAATTTTAATTGCAGTTGCTCTGAGAAGAAGTATGATGAATCTAAATTTCAAAATAGAGGTTGGTGAAATGAAGTTTTTAATTACTAAAACTATTATATATATACATTGATATGTTTTCATAATTCTTCATATTTATGTTGAAGATTTTTTATTGGGAATCACTTGATATCTTATCCATAAATAGTTACAGTTGAAATCCGATCCTCAAACTCTTGACGAGTAATTGAAATTTGTATGAGAAAGAGAATGAATGTTTGTTTGATAATGTTTGAATTAACGGCATTATTTTACAAAAAATCCTTGCAAGGAGAAATGAATTTTTTTTTAAATAGTGAGTGTTTGAGATAATGGGCACTTGGCAGTCAAGATAGCAGATGTGAACTGTATATATTCCCAGTCTCCCAAAAAAGGCTACAGGTTTACAAACCTGCTGTGGAGGAGTTTTTTTTTTATCAAACTTTAAGTTTAAGTTGATCTCTCTTATGAAATGCTATCAGAAACATACTAAGCTCCTTCAAATATGCTTTGCAAATGCTTAGCCTTTTTGGGACACCACTTGGTAATGTCTTTGATGTAAAGAAGACATAAACCATATTAGTTTATTTCTTTCAATAATTGTTGCTTTATGTCTATCATTGAGTGAGAAATGAACATTTGTCATGTTTCTAAAACAAAAATTGATTTCATTGCAGTGTCTTGCTTTCCATTTGAAGACCACAATGCACCACCATTTGAGCTTATAGAACCATTTTGTAGAGATGTTGACGAATTTTTAACCAGTGATCCTCAAAATGTAGCAATCATTCATTGTAAGGCAGGCAAGGTGAGTCTTTTCACATATCAATTTTACCTTATTTCCTGTCTATTGAGATTAAACAATCAGTTTTTTTTGTTTCTGAGGTGTACATAAATGTGTCAACAGTGCTAGAGTAGTGGTCAAAATTGACCAAGGATGGTAGATTTGTGTTACCCTGAAAGTAATGAGAAATCCTATTCAAATCACTAGGAAAGTGAACACCATGAGGAGGAATCCTTGTCTAAAGGAATCCTTCAATATTTTTTGCACATGCAGCATGTGTTATTTCTAAGAATGAATTATATTTTCATTTTGCCATATTGTGTCTTCATGGTGCATGAGCAGAGCACCCTTTAAAATTATTGAGGAGTGCTAAAAGTCTCTCCCCAAGTTGTGTTTGAGAAGTGCACCAAGAGAGCAATTGCACCCCTTTCTATGGGCAAGGCCTAGGCATGAACAATATATTGAGAAATGGGTCAATTATCCAAATACTCTTGACACTTGAACCATGCTAAATATGTTTCAAGTGAAATACAATTTGTGTGTCTTTTATTTGTTGATCATTTTTTAACTGTGAAAATTTGAAAATTGTAAAAATTCTTTATCTTTTTTTTGTTTTTTCATGGAAAGGGAAGAACTGGAGTGATGATATGCTCTTACTTACTACATACAGGGCATTCAGAGTATATTAAAGATTCACTCAGATTTTATGGTGATGCAAGAACGTTGAACAACAAGGTATTGAATAGTTTAAACTTTTTTTTAGCTGAAGCACAGCACAGTTTAGTATCTGTGATGTTTATGAGGAATTTTTGTTTGAAAATCTTTGAAACATAATTTTACAAGAATCATTGTGTGAAAGTAGTTAAACTAGTTCATATTTTAACACAATATTAACAGATGATATATATTTTTTATTTAGGGTGTCACAATTCCAAGCCAACGAAGATACGTTGAGTACTATGGTCATTTTTTAAGGTAGAATACTTTCTGCATTGCTTCTTTCATTTCTTTCATTCTTTTGCTCATTGTTAGGACAAGTTCAAGCTAGTTAAATTCAACTTATTAATATTTATTCCGAAATTCTCAAATTTATGTAACAAACAGTACAATACTATTAAATACATAACAATGAAATCAAAAAACAAACTAACCTACAATATTACATTTGTATTAATTAATCTTCAGAACTTCAGAGGCATTCTCAGGATAGGTTAACTAATTGAGATAGCCCCCCTACTAAAACAGATTATTATGATGAAGGATTACAGTTCAAACACCAATATACATGATTGAAAGCCTCAACTGACGAAACCATTAATATTGTTCAAGAAAGTATTATTGAGGCCCCATTAGGGGGGTCTGAATATCCCATATCCCTAAAACCCTAATGGGGCCTCATTCTTTAAGTTTTGATCTAAAGGCTGTAATTGAATCTAACACTTATATAAATTGGCAGTGAATTTCAAAGAGAAGAGCCATAATATCTAACTGGATGCAGTCCATATGAAATAGTATTAGTAATGGTTTTAAATAAATCACCTCTTGACACCTGTCGAGCTCCATGGTCATGAATCAAGGAGTTTGTAGGAAAAAGGAATGGTTTCTATGAATAATTGCGCAAAAATGACCAATCTCTGGTAACAAAATTTAATTTTTGTGATTTTTCAAATGTGTAAAATTTTTGTGGTCACTTGGTATATGCCAGAAAGGTCTTTAAAAGATTTTAGACGAAGCAGACCCTAAATATAATGGGTCTGGACCAACAAAAATTTAAACCGTTTGCTGGGCTATCCTGTAAATTCTGCTCTTTACTTGGTCGTAAAAGTAACCTGGAAACATTCAATTCAAATTTATTCATAAGGTATTCAAAAAAGGGAATGGACTGCTTAACGAGCCTGGGCCGCTTACTTACTACAACGTTAAAATCTATAAAAATACAATCATTTTTGAATGCTGATTTAGATGTTTGAAAAATGCTTGCATTGAAAATTTGAGCTTCATAGGTCAAACGGTTTCTGTGTTATGAACTTCACTGAGTTCAAGACTCGTAGATTCTATAGAATAAACTGCATTGTATTTGATACTAAATCCGTGGAACTGCAAAACCCCTGCACACACCCATAGAGATTTAATAGCAATTATGCTTCACAAAGCTGGCGGTACGGTAGATCAGTTAATATAAAGATATATTATGAAAATAATTAAAATACACGGAATCAACAATAGAAATAGAAATGATTTGAAAATATGATTTATTGTTCAAGGACAACTTGATTTTGAGATATCACTTGACCTTAATATGATAACTTTATGACTAAAAACTTTATGACTAAAAAACAGAGATAAAAGCGATGTGTTTCGCTAGATTTCGAAGTGAATTGAAAACATTTCTGAAAAATTTTAATATTCTTCAAATGATGACTTGTTTTTTTTTGCAGAAATCAAATGAATTACTCACCTGTTACAATTCTTCTTTCATCATTTCAAATGAACTCTATCCCAAATATTAACAATGGATCGTGTTGTAAGTTTAACCTTCAACATTTTTTTAGATATTAATAAAATAACAGTGTGCAGGATTACAAAATTGTTTGCTCTGTTTGGACCAGAATAGCAAATAAGTTGCAAAGTAAACGTGCTTTAAGCCTATTTGCCACTATTTTTTGCTCGAGCAAAATTCCCATTGTTTCCAAAAGCGATTCGGCTTTAAAGTTGAATGTGTTTCAACTTTTGAGCAAAATCAATTTTTACGCAAGCCAATCAGATGCCTAAATATTGTTTCAAGTGAAAAATATTCCACCTTGTGGAAAATAGGCTTTTTGTCTTCTTAATGTTTGCGCAACTTAAATTTTGTAAAATGAAAAATGAAAATAATTCGCAATGCAATTACAAAGTGCCTTCATTTTTGTGTTCATTTGCTTTGCCAAAAAAGATGCACTACGAAAGTGTATGAAAATTAAAGTGAGCAAAAAGTTAAATGTTCTCGGTGCGCAAAAATTTGTTGTGCAAAAGTCGAGGGCGTCAAAATATAGGACTCGCGGAAATTAAGAGGAGAAAGGCAGTTAATGTTTGGTTCATTTTTATTCTAAGATTGTAACTTTAATAAAATCCTGATAAAATAGTTTTTAAATTTCTTTCCTGCGATTTTGTAATTACATACGAAATTCAGACTTTAAAATACTGATTATTGTATTTACCTTCCAGTGCCGTATTTTATTATATGGCAGAAACACGTAAAGATTTACCAATCGAAAGTTTTTGAGGTACGTGAGATTCATGATTATGTTGTTATAGGGACATTATTCCATGTCAAGTGTAACCAAGGCCCAAAATCAAAACCAATTTGTTTAAAAAATTTCATGCTGATTTAGATGGTTGAAAAATGCTTGCATTGAAAATTTGAGCTTCATAGGTCAAACGGTTTCTGTGTTATGAACTGCGCTGAGTTCAAGACTCGTAGATTCTATAGAATAAACTGCACTGTATTTGATACTAAATACGTGGAACTGCAAAACCCCTGCACACACCCATAGAGATTTAATAACAATTATGCTTAACAAAGCTGACGGTACCTTCAATCTGTTTCATGCGTGTTTGCGTATTTACCCCCTGTTATCTCTTTAATTTGCATATTTTCCATTGTACTATGCAGCGTTTTCAGGGGATTTTGTCTATTTTATGTAATATTCACATTTCTTCTACGTTTGTCGTTACAGGTAAATAAAAGAGGTACAACAAAGACGATTAAATGTCCGTTACCTGCACCATTGCCTGTTTGTGGCGACATCAAAGTTGAATTCTTTCATAAAGACTATTTTTCTAAAGTTAGTATCCTTTTCCTCATATATAAATATATATATATATATATAAAATCAGTATATTGATTTGTCGGTGATAAAAGTGCTCAATACATATAAGTAGAGCGTAGTATACATAGAATATTAACATCAACATCTCCTGAAGAGTGAGTCTATCACGAAACAGGCTTGTAGAGATGAATATAGTTGTTTGATTTTTTTTATTTATGTATATATATATATATGCTCCCTGTGGTGTCGTTAAATGTAACTTTGTATTTGTTATTGTAAATTTGTATTGGGAAAATTTAAAAAAACTGGTTCTTATGTGCGGATTCTCACTGTAATTTCTTATTTTTATTGCAGGAACGAATGTTTATATTTTCATTTAATACCTTTTTCGTGAAATCTGGATTCACGCCCGACAAGCCTGATGGCGGTGGAGATAAAAATGTGATTGAGAAGGAAGAAGATGGAACAGAAATACGTACATTGATACTTAACAAGGAAGATTTAGACAAGGCAAATAAAGACAAGAAACATAAAATATATTCACCAGAGTTTAAGGTACGCATACTCAAACGTTGTTGAATATCTCATAGTTGCACTGAAGAAGACAACGTTCTTTATTCTAAGGTGTGCAGCTTTAATATTAGAGACGGCTGATGGTCAAATCCCAAGTGGTGGTGTTTATACCATAGAAGGCGTGATGAAACTAACCACACAATGAATTTAACACGGCATGTTTTTACGCGATGAGGATTTCATCACAATTTTCATCCTGGGACGAGTTGTGTGCGTTGGCGTACAACTACAAAGGATTACCCACATAACGCATACGCATTGATGTGCGCGATAGTCTCAACACCGGATGAGGTTTGCATGTATTAGGAAAGAAAAGTATCATAGGCCTACGCTCGCCAATTTCGTCGCGGCCTGAGTTTCATCGTCGCGGCATGAGTTTCGTATATTTATATAAATATTTGACTGACAAAAGCCTATCTTGCATTTGTGATTTGTGGACAATCCATGCGAAACATGTGATAATTCTAGAAACAAAAATAATGGAACTAATTAAACTTCAGCACAAAAATAAACATCAGGTTAAATTTACAAAATAGCAAAATTAACAGTTGAACATCCATTAATGCTTTAAAGGGGGCAATTTACCGCCAAAACAATCGCTAAATTACCGCGAAATTCTTTCTTATATCGGTACCAAACTTTTTGAGATTGTTTTTGTCATTTTCAAACTTCTTTTTTTAAATATTAAAATGCTTCCTGTTAAACTTTAGTGAGTATTTTTCCAATGCAAATTCGTTCTTGACAACAATGTTGATACGGCTATTAACACAGTAAATGATAGCATAATGATTTTTAATGTAGTAGACCTTTCCCGAATTCCGTGAAAATTTTAGAACTTTCTTTATGACCAATAACGTCTAGGATAAAATCTCTTTTAAATTTTGGTCTGTCAAGTCTGGTCTCGTTTCCGTTTTTTCACCTATAGCCATCGGTTTTTGCCTGCAATCAGATTTTCAATGCAGAATTTAAATTTAACAATCTTTAGCAAGAATAATGTTTAATGGACTTTGGAAAAGTCTATTGGAATGAATGTTTCTTCTGATTGTTTTCAGGTTAGAGTTACCATTTTGGTACCCGACCCAGGCTCACAGGAAGAGGTCGACACTAATGAAATAACAAGGCGATACTCTTGTCAGAATTTGCAAGACAAAAACAAAGAGTTGCCACCATTTGACGATGATGTCGAAATAAATGAGGATATTTCAGATGTTGAAATTGATGAATGGGACGAAAACGACGTAAAAGTACCAATGGTATCAAGAGTTTAAATAAAAACATTTTTTACAGGCATTGTATTTTTTGTGCTTTATTTTTTAATACATGTATTTGTGTAGCTTTAGATGATCAGTGAATCAAGTTGATCAAAGCAGCATTTGCGATAAACAGACTAACTCCTGATGGTGACGGCAAGATGGTTTTTACCGAAATGCTTTGCGTGCAATGATTGAAGCTCGATTGGGTTGCTGAAGATTAGACTGGCCACACCAGTTGCTTTGCGGCTATTGAATTGCTGAAATACATATCCAAAAATTGGCCAAATAAGATTCGCCTTTAAAATATCCTTTTATTTTATTTTCTTGTAATTTGATTGATGGCGACAGAAACTTTTCACGTAGGAGAGAGAAACCACCATTAGAATGCTAATATTTACCAGTCAAAGGTTGTTGTGGTTTTTAGCAAAACGAATAAAACAAGGGAAGGCAAATACCAAAACAATACTCTAAAAAATGGTTTTGTTTCTTGCAATTTTACGTATTCCCAATGCATTTTGGTGAAAGCCTATCGTCTCCACCTTTAACGGCATCGTTTACTCATGGCGATATTCTCTAAAAGTGTCGTTATTTTTCAAAATACAGTGTGAAGGAAGAGAGATTATCGACTGTAACATACGATGCTCGCGTCCGATAACCGTTCATTGGTTGTGTAGACGGAATATTTTTTGAAACGTACAGATAGTTTGTTATTTATAACCGGTAAATTGTCAGATAAGTCAGAACAGTAAATCCACAAAACTCGTTTATTTATGAAAGCAAAAGGCCGACAATAAAAACAATAATTTCTGCAAAAAGCATGATAACAAAACAGAACAATTTAATTATTTCTAGGGTAAAAGTCATTTCTTGTTAAAAACGTAAAAAACTTCATCAAAAACAGCTGCAAAATTCAAAAACCATAAAACATTGTCTAAAACTTTAAGGAACTAATTTCCCTTTGCTCGTATGATTTTGCCCATACAGTTGATTTATGCCCCCGGCTGCCTTTCGCGCTTGTTTTCAAGTACACATGCTTCATCCAGCTTAGTCCTTCATGTTAAATGTTTAACATGTTAACAAACTCTGAAAAAGAACATTTGTTTGAGCTGAACCAAAACAGCCTGAAAAACATTTGTTGGGTTTCTAGCCCCCCCCCCCCCCTTAGATTTGTAGCCTCTCTTCAAATATGTATTTGTGTCGATCGATCAAAATTTCATAATTTTTATAAATGCAAAACTGGTCAAAAATTGACAAAAATTCGAGATATAAACGTTTAACCCGAGAAGGACCATGTGACCATTGATAAGCAACGTAAAACGTCATATTCCCAGGGGGTACATGCGGACATATCTATAGTTTGATTCCAAATATTTAAATGAGTGTTTATTTTTCAAATTAAATTGGTTTGGATGTGCTACCCCCTGCAAAATAAAACTTAAAGATGATTTGCGTGTTAATTGGAAATAAAGCCGGGAGTGAAAGGATTAAACTTTGTTGTGGATCATACACAAAGCAATAAAGGCGTGGCTACAAAACCCAATCTTAAATACAGTAAAAACCCGCATATAAGAAACAAGATTTTTCATCCAGGGCATTGTTTCGTAAACAATAGGCTCTTGTTTTATCTATTGTTCTCTCTAAAAAAAAATCAGCCTGGAGGTTTTTAAAAGTGTGTTTCTTATATGCGGGTTTTTACTGTATACTTGAATTTGCGTATATTTGCGTAGAACTTGGGTTTGGTGATCGAGACATATTTCGCAGTCATGCCATTCTGTTCGAGAGCTTGTACACTGTAAAAACTCGCATACATGAACCATTTCTTTAAAAACCTAAAGTAAGCTAAAATTCTCGAAAAGTTTATAACGAAAATACGAAAATATTTTGAGTACTATGAAACTCCTTTATCGCATCTGGAAACATACGATGCTAATAATGCTAAAAAGGCAATTAATAACCTTTGCAATAATGCTAAGATTGACAAGGTTCAAAAATGACTGTTTTTGTGTGCAGGTTTTTACTAGATGGTTCTGCTTAGTTATTCTTGGCTCATTTTGTTAAACACATGGACTTTGCACTGAACCAAGGATTTAAAAAGTCTGCTTTCTAATTTATGCGTGAGAATGAGCTAAACTGCAAATGGAACAAATTTTAACTTTAACAAAGCAGAGAGCTCCCAACACGGACGATGTTTACAGTATAAATTTAGTATAAATTGATTTTGCAGCATCAGTGTGTTTTCGTTCGTCTCATATCTCTTTGTAAAATGGACAATACCATCGAAAATGTAATTTCTCCTACAATTTTTTGCTTCCCACATAAGAATCTAAACAGAGACATCGCTAACTATATACACGAGTGCGAAAATGATAAAAATTTAAAACAAAAGCAAAATGGCCCAAAACAATACCAGAGAATGAGGAAAGCATTACTGTCGCACGGTTACTGACCGGAGGAAAGTTGAAGAAAACAAAGAAAAATTATGTGCTGCACCCAAACCCCTCGTATTTTCCATTGTTTAATGAAGGTTTCTAAAGAACGAGCTTTAAACTTCTCGGAGAAAAGTTGATCACTTTTCTGGACTCTGAACTTCCTGGACTCTTAATTTCTAGACTCTGAATTTCCAAAGTTGCTATGGAGGAACTTTAGTTTCGATAATTTTGTTTTTGCTTGCAGTTAATGTAAGAGGGTTCAACTTAAAGTTTGATACCGTGTTTGCCAAAATCTACTGAATAATTCCTGAACTATGGTAAGGAAAGCCAACTTCCTCGAAGCCATAATGCATTATTTTCAGCAGCAGAAATCCTTTATTTTTGGTTTCTTTGAGTACAGTATAACGCAGTCGCAGTGATTATAGGGTAGATTTTAGCTCACAGCAAGCAAGGAGACATTTTTGGGCCACCAAACCAAGTAGTATAAAGCAGAGGCGAATTTCGTAACAATACTGAAATTGACACACTGGTTTCAAAGCGATTATCCCACAATAACAAAGCGAAACTCTCTCAACTGGAAAATGAAAACATCTCCGTGACATTGGAAAATAAAAACATCTCCGTGACATTGATTATTTTCGTTTTCCAGTTGAAAGAGTTTTGTTTTATTCTCGAGGATAATCGCTTTAAAACCAGTGTGTCAATTAAGATCATTTTGGGAGATTGTACTTTCCAGTCATCAGGTTTTTTGCTAAAGAATTTAAAATTTCAGGAGGTAAACACAAGTTAAAATATTTGAAATCGATATAAAGTCATTTACCTGCTAAAAAAACATTTTGCGTTCTTTAGCACTGGCCCTTCCCATAGGGTCCAATTGTGCGTTGTTTTTCTTTAAGCGTTTTTTTAATACTCTAACAACTCTAAGCTCAACACTGTCAAGTCGCAATTTACAAACAAATATGATAAATAGTAAAAACCCATATAAATGAATTAACTTCCTTGATTTGTTTTGGGCGAGGTTTTGTGTATCCCACTGATTTAATTCTTGTTTTGACGTAAGCCATCTGCTTTCATTTCCACTTTTAAGTCCTTTTCTCTGAATCTCTTGCGAATTGTGTTATCACACTTTCAATCTTGCTCTTCTCTTGATGCATAAAGCAACTAACCTTTGTTATTTGACCATTTTCAAGGAGTCAATTATCCTGTTGGATGATTTCAATGATTCAGCTAATGATTCCATTGATGGGACATCGATTTTGTTGCTGCTAAAATTTGATTTTAAAGTTGCGTGTTAGCATGCCCATTCAGAGAAATATAATAGAAGTTTGAAGATGTTAGTGTCCACACTTACGCAGAGGCTAACTTACTTTCGTTCGGTCTCGCTCCAAGACCAGATAGCAAATGACGCTGCGTAGGAAAAACGCGTTTATACTAACTTACTTTTGTTCGGTCTCGTTCCAAGACCACATAGCAAATGACGCTGCGTAGGAAAAACGCGTTTATACTAACTTACTTTCGTTCGGTCTCGTTCCAAGACCACATAGCAAATGACGCTGCGTAGGAAAAACGCGTTTACACTAACTTACTTTTGTTCGGTCTCGTTCTAAGACCACATAGCAAATGGCGCTGCGTAGGAAAAACGCGTTTATACTAACTTTCTTTTGTTTGGTCTTGTTCCAAGACCACATCGCAAATAACACTGCGTAGGAAAAACGCGCTTATACTGCGGAGGTACAACATACAGTCGCTCCGCGAATTTCGATAGTTTCGGTGGAGCCCAGTCCAAAATTCGAACTTACACCAGGGTACCAGATTGTACTTTTGTTTAGTGCTAAAAGAACTCGTTTGAAGCTGGTTAAACATTTGAAGTAAGTTAGCCTCTGCGGATGAGAATGCGGTGTCCAAGCCAACCTTGTTCCAAGGGATATTTTTCAGAGAAACAAATATCCCTGGTACCTACTCCAATGTTTCCGCGCGAATTTTCAAATGTATACAACGAGTTCCAACTGGACTTTGGTCATTCGAATCCCACTAGAATTTGGCGATTTGTCTTTTCGAATCTCCAGAGATTCGATCGATTGGTGACGCGAGATTCTAATTTTTTTAGCCAATCAAAACTCAGAAAATCAAGGTAGGTAGGTACCAGGGATACTTTCTTTTGAAATATTTTGTGTAAATCGCAAGCTCCCAAAGCAATCATAAATCATCACAGAAAATACCTCAAAAATATAATTTTCACAAAATCAAAATTAAAATATTGTATCAAATAATCGTCATGATTTTCGTAATATTTTTAGCATTTTTAGCAATCACACGAAGATTTAGGCCTCAACAATATGCCAGAACGCGCGAGCACCGCACCACTCGCAGGAACAAAATGTCATTACAAACAGTACTGGTATCAGTTGCAGGCACACTTATTTCACCTCGAAGGCCCAGAATATCTTAAATTAGGCTTGCCTGAAATCTTTTTAATTTAAAAGATATACGTGTATTATTGACAATAAAAAGAAACATAATTATATGACATAAATATCTTCACACACACTTACTGGATAGCAAAGTGTTTCAGTGCCGATAATGATTTAACATTTTTCAGAATTTTAAATAACTTCTGGAAGTCAGCTTTGCCTGGAAAAGAATATATCTATATATATATATCTATATATATCGGGTGTCCCAAAAAATTGGTAACAGGCTTGACTAAGGCTAGTGCTGAGAATACCGCTCAAGTCCTCCTAAAATTCTTTTTTAAATAATCGTCTATTTTTAACTTAAAAATAAAATCTGGTTTGTTGATATTTCTCGCTTGAGAATTGAGATAATAACATTTCAATTTCAATTTTGCCTTGGCCTATGCTCTTAAAGGATCATGTTGTAGGATTTTCTGAATCATAGCGGTGTTCAAGACAACAATATGTTTTGCTTTTTAAAACACTTTTGAACAATGTTTCCAAAAAGAACCTTGAAAATCAGTTTGGTCCATGACAAAATTTTTGAAAGCTAAAATTGATGTTCCATCTTGGTACATTTTTGGTAAAATGGCTTATAAAAGAGAAAGCAATTCATAGTGGCTGCATCCATAAATAAACGTTTATTTTCAAGTTTTTGGACTTCTTTTTAAATGCGTTTCCAAGCACCATTAAATTCATTTCGTAAAACGCTATGGTTTAGAAGATCCAAAGACGCAGTTTAGACCAAAATCTAGACCTCTGATTTAGGGTTGGATGCAAATTTGAACTTTCAGAATTAATATCTCGACGCTCGATGCACAAATATTAACAAACTAGGCATTGATTTCTAAGTTGACTACCATAAACTATTTTAAAAATTGTTTTGAGTAAATTTGAGTGAAATTCGCACCGCTAGCCTTGATCAAAGCTGTTACCTTTTGTTATATACATATATGAAAAGGAATATATAAATAATAAATACATACATTCATAACAACCTAAGAATACATAATTTATTTTTCTTAAAATTATTATATTTACTCGCTATTAAATCAAAATATGTGTATATATATAAATATGTGTGTATATATAAAATATGTGTGTATATATGAAATATGTGTGTATATTATAAAATATGTGTGAGAAAAATTTTTTTTTTGAAAAGTGAGATACACTGCATTGTGTAAGCCAAGGGGACTTCTAGAGGCGTTAAAAGCTGAACCAGATAAGAAATGTTTTGAGTCTCAGGCACATGAACCTGGAAATTGAGATTTTTAATTTTAATTTTTTGTTTAATTACCAACGGTCTTTGTGTAGCTCAACATACACAAAACAGATTCTGAGAGACATCTATTTGTTATACTCTTGATTTATCGCACTTAGTACACGTAAATTAATAAATAAATTTAACAAAAACATAAATAATATCAAAAGAGAACACATGCAAATAAATGTTGGAGAAACCAGTTTTAAAATAAACCAAACAACAAAAAAACAAGCAAATAATCCTCAATTAATTTTTGATGGTTTGATGGCTCTTGTTGTTTGTTTTATTGGCTTCTGCTTTCGTTTTAGAGAAGGATGGAAACATCCAATAAAAATACTTCTGAACTTATCTACGAAAATAAAAAAACTAACAAAATAAATATAAATTTCGCACGGAGTGAAAATTAGGCACGGATGGGGACGAGAAACAAAAATTTATTTTTACTTGGCCTCATATAAAATCTAAAAATACGAGCTCCAGGCAACAAAATGTAAATAGAATTAGATTATTAACCATTTCACATCCGTCTTTTTTCAAATTAACAGGCAAATCAAATCCTAAGTTTCACTTTGCAGGGGGTAGCACATACAAACAAACGTGATAAATTTGGCACGGAGTCAACGAAATGAACTTACGTTGAAACATCTGAAATTAATACGAACTTTTGTCCGCGTTTACCTCCTGAAACTATGACGTTTTGTGTCGTTTAGCAATGGGACATTTGGTCCTTCCAGAAGTGGAATTAGTGTCATTAAAAGTCATACTTACTTGTTTAGTGCTTACTCTCCTGTTCTCCAGAAGGCTGATGTGAAATATATAAATTAAACTCACCAATGTGGTTGTCCGAAATGTTCAGCAACTGCAGTGTTTTGTTGGAAGACAGTGCCGTCATTAAAGCTTTTGGAAGACGATATTCTACAAGATGAAAAATTACTTACAGAATATCATATGATTTTAAATTTATTGATGACCTCAGAAAGAGCATCTTAGAATCAATAAAATCAAGTTCAAGTTCATGTGTTCAAGTACGGGCTTTAGGAATAGTAATGTGTTTTATATTTTTCGTTTTTGATTTCCCATCACCCATGCCGTTTTGTTTTAGTAATGGTGGGACCTAATAATCTAGTAAATCTAGTTAAAGATACTGATTTGGTTTTTTGTTTGTTTACAGAACCCTATTGCACGGGTGGAAAAAATATTTTACTTTCTGGGACCGCTGAAAATTTCCAAAAAACTTTCTGCGAGAACTAGCAGTAGAAATAATGCATAATTTATAATTACCCATGAGATCTGAGAGATAATTGCTATTATTGTAAAACACAAAATAAATTCTGCTGCACTCAAAAAGTTTCTGGGACCATTGGTGCTGTGGTCCTCTACTTTTTCCACCCCTGCCCTATTGACTGAAGCGACATGAAATTTCACAGGCTAACAAATACTCGTGTGTTATAAATCTGTGTAATAATTGTCCAACATACTTTTCTTGAAAAGTCCTTCGATTTTCAGTTCTTCCAGCTTTCCGTTTTTGATAACCTTGGCTAGGCTACTGTCTTTAGTGGGATCAAAAGTGTTGCGGGATACATCTAATGAAATCAATGTTGGATGCTCTAAAAACAAAAGTAAGAGTAAAAGCATTTAGGTTATTCTAAAAAACTACAAGCATAGGTTTAAGGACCCACTGTTAACATTGAGCTTTGCATCCACAGCCATCCCGTAATGCAATGATTCTGGGTTTTTGAAAGTCACATTTGGGCCAGCCAGCTAGTGCCGAACCGTATGAATGAAGCCAGTACCAAACAGTATATTAATGAAGGAAAACGTTTAGGTCGGCCTTTGCGCCAAACGGCAAGTAAGCGCGTTTATTTCATGTATTCCACAAATTTGGAATGCTTGGAATTGGGACAAGGAAATATTACATAAATCTAGACATTTTTTTCTCCACAACTTGGTCGCCTTTTTCTTTGTTTGAGTTCGCAGTGACCCAAGGCTCAATTTTAGCAGGGGGTTTTTGAAAGTGAAATGGTTAGAGATCGGTGATCAACTTTGAAGGCGTGCTAACTGTTAATTTGTGCTGAATTGTAAGATATTGTAAAATGGACAGGTAAAGTGATAAAAATTAAAGGTGCTTGACAGCTCTGAAATTCGGCTAGTAGGCCTATAAACTCATTTTCAGTGCAAAATCATAACAAAGAAAGACTTTTTAAGTGAATGGAGACTAAATTCCAGTTATCTCTAACGCCAATCTTAGTTTGTTAAACTGCATTCTCAAATTGTTAGTAATTGCTATGATTTTTATTTGTAGACTGCAGTATACATACCGGGTGTCTCAAAATAAAGTTCACCCGTTTGGTGGCTTGTACCTCGAAACCAGTAGGGCCAAAAACATCAAATTATTTTGAAAGCGACGTCCGAGGGACAAAATTAGAATATGCGATACGAAAAAGGTG
>JAYJMH010027766.1:4148-28466 GCA_036873815.1 Phacellophora camtschatica
AAAAGATAACTGATTTTAGTTATATAATTTTTTAAATTATACGACTATTTGCAATTAGCTGAATTTGAACAATTACATCCGTTGCAATTACAACTACAACAACAGCAACTGTTTTTCTCTGAACAAGAACAATTACAATTCATAACACTATCCTCCGTGTGGCGCTCTAGGGTTTTATACTAGAAACCCACAATGAATTTATTTTAACATATTAATTTTTAATTTTCATAAATTGTTCGCAAAAGAAAATACGAAGACGGGTTATTAAATATTGATTTTTTTCGATGAATGTAAAGTTAATTTGGGTAATTTTTTTTTATTCCAACTAAAATTAATAGGGGAAATGAAAAAAAAGATAACTGATTTTAGTTATATAATTTTTTAAATTATACGACTATTTGCAATTAGCTGAATTTGAACAATTACAACTACATACAACAGCAGCAACCGGGAAAAGAAATACTTCAATTCATAAGATTATCCTCCGTGCGGTGCTCTAGGGTTTTATACTAGAAACCCACAATGAATTTATTTTAACATATTGATTTTTAACTTTTCAAAAATAATTTGCGAAAGAAAATACGAAGACGGGTTCATCAATTATTGATTTTTTTTGGTGAATGTAAAGTTGGTTTGGCTAATTTTTTTTTGGTGTGTGCTTTAACTTCAAGTTTGTTGATTTTTTTAATTAATAATAAATCAAGATGAGGTTTTTTGATTGAATTTGTCATACTATATAATTGTAAATTAATTTTAATGTGATTATACTAAATTAATCAAACATGAGTAAAGAAATTATTATCCAATTATCAAAAACCCCGCATGGGATTGGTTGTTATTTATTAAAAAACAGAGAAAATGATGTTATTTATATTGGTAAATCAATTAACATTGCAAATCGAATAAAAACCCATCTTTTTCGCGCCCAAAACCCAAGCGCCTTAGCAATGGCGCGCCAAACAACCAATTGAGAATTTTTTTTGACAAACACTGAAAAAGAGGCATTTATTCTTGAACAAAATTTAATTAAAAAATATTTACCTCGTTACAATGTAATTCTAAAAGATGATCGACGGTATCCTTACATCTACATTAGTAGCAAGAATAAAAATCCGCGTTATTACTTAATTTATCTCCAAAAGAAAATGGTTGGTGAGTTTTATGGTCCGTTTCCAGATCAATACAGTGGAAGGCAGTTATTAAATTTATTGGAAAATTTATTCCCATTAAAAAAATGTCGCTTGAAAAATCAAAATAAACCTTGTATTTATTATCAAATTGGACAGTGTCTGGGGGGTTGTTGAAAAAAAATTCCAGCCCAAGTTTATCAAACACAATTAAGGAACATTAAAAATTTTTTTCAAGGTAAAATTTCATTCGCAACTGAAAATTTAAATCAAAAAATTGCAATTGCTAGTGCTAATATGCAATTTGAACAAGCTGGAAGATGAAAAAAAACACGTGATAATTTGATTAATTTTGTTGAAAAACAAATCGTTGAATTTAATGATTATCGTGACCGTGATTTTGTACAATATTATCAAATTGATGATCACATTTTAATTCAAGTGTTTTTTTATCGAGTTGGTAAACTCCAAATGCAAACCCATTTTTGAACTAAATTATACAATGATAATTGTGATGAAACGGTTGAAAATTACTTACAATCGCTGTATTTAAACCATATTTTACCTAATGAAATTGTAATCAATGCAAATTTAAAATTAACAAATTTTCAAAATTTACATCAAAAATTGAAAATTATCAAACCAAAACGTGGTAAAAAATTCAAAATTTTACAATTAATGATTGCGAATTGTCAATCAAAAATTCAAAATTACACCCATCAATCGCCGAAAAGCAAGCAAAAAACGTCCGCTTTATTAGCTTTACGAACAATCACTAAATTAAAAAAACTTAATACAATCGATTTCATTGACTTGTCATATTTAAATAAAGAAACTTTAGTTATTGGGGTTGTGAATCGATTTTTAAATGGCTGAGAAGTTAAAAGTCAGCATCATTATTTCACTTGAAAACAAACCCGCAATTGAAGTGAAGGAGAATTTTTTGCTGAAATTGTTGCCAAAACTTACGAAAAATTAGAAAATCATCCGGATTTATTATTAGTTGATGGGGGATTTTTACAATTAAAAGGAGCTGAAAGTGCTTTAAAAAATAAATTTTATCGTTTTCAGGTTTGTGGGTTGATTAAAAATCAAAAACACGAAACAAAATCCTTGTTATTACCCAATCGTCGCAAAAAAAACCTTCAAACTGGCAGTGATTTGCTGATGTTTCTACGTTATTTACAAGAATGTGGTCATTTAAATGCAATTCGATATTTTAAAAAATTGAAAGTTAAAACTGATTTAACGATTAATTTAACTAAATAATCGCAAACGTCTTTGATGACGAATGGCATTTGAAAATGCGGTTGTTAAAAAAATCAGTGTAGCTTTTTTAACCGTTCGAAAATGCGATAAACGAGCACCAAAGGTGATTACGTTCGCATTATTGTGCTCACGAGCTAATTTTAATCCTGATCAATCAGTTTGACAAAACCGATACGCTCTTCAAAACCGAAAACGATTTGCAACCATTGCAACACCGATTCCAGAACCACAAATTAAAATTGTAAAATCAGCCTTTGTATTTTGAAACTGCTTTGCAGCTTTTTTAACAATTTGGGGATAATCAGCTGGTTTTGAAGTTTCGATTGGAACATCAAAAACGGTTGTTGGAGTTGTATTTAATCATTTAATTAATTGCTTTTTTAAAGTAATTCCAGCTGAATCGCAAGCAATTACAATTTTTAAATGAGATCACAAAGGAAGTGACGAACTATTCTTCAATGGATTTTTCATATCCGGAACCAACTGGAATTAAATTCCCAACAATAACGTTTTCTTTTAATCCGTATAGTTTGTCAGTTCGGTTTTCGATTGCGCTTTGAATCAACACTTTGGTTGTTTCTTGGAAACTAGCAGCAGAAAGGAATGAAGCCGCTTTTGAAGAAATTGTTTTCAAACCACAAATAATTGTTTCAAATTGAATTAATTTTCGATTTGCAGCTAATAAACGTTGATTTTCTGAAATTAAAATGTGAACATCCATTTCTTGATTTCGAATGAAATTAGAATCACCGGCATCAGTAATAATTGCCCTTGAAAGTAATTTACGAATTACAATTTCGATGTATTTATCTGATAAATCAATTCCTTGAACTTGATAAACATTTTGAACTTCTTGGATAATGTAATCAGCTAATGAAATTTTGTCATGAGTTAAAGCTAAAAGCGCTTTTAAATCAATCACTCCATCAGTTAATACTTGACCAGGTTTAATTTGTTGTAAATTTTTCACTAGAACTGTCAGTTCGCTTCGGGCTTCATAAACAACAATTCGTTTGCTTCCTGCAACTGAAATCATAATTTCATGCAAGTTGTTTGTTTCATTAAAATTAATGCTTCGCACAACGCCGTGAACACGAGAAACTAATGCTTTCCGGTTCTGTTTTGGTTCAACAACATCGAACAGTTCGATAATTCTTGGTAGTCCTTGTGTAATGTCGGAAACATCGGCAACACCACCGGTGTGGAACGTTCTCATCGTTAATTGAGTAGCAGGTTCACCAATTGATTGAGATGCTAAAACACCAACCGCTTCACCTTTTTTAATTACCACATTGCGTGCTAAGTTTAATCCATAACAAACACAACAAACACCACGAATTACTTCGCACGTTAAAATTGAACGAATTTTAACTTTCAAATGACCGGCCGCCACAATTGCTTTGGCAATTTGGTGGGTGATTAAATCATTTTTTTTGACAATCATTTCACCAGTAGATGTTGTGTAGTCGCTAGCCGAAAATCTTCCATAAATTCGATTTCGTAAAGGAATTGTTTCAGTTCCGGTTTGGTAATCGATAATCGCAGCAACTTCATAAAACTTTTCCGTTTTACAATCGGTTTCGGTTGTGTATAAATCGTGTGTTGCATCAACTAATCGACGTGTTAAATAACCAGAATCGGCCGTTTTTAATGCGGTGTCAACCATTCCCTTCCGGGCTCCATAGGTTGAAATGAAAAATTCTAATTCACTTAATCCTTCAATTAATGATGATTTAATTGGGGTGTCAATCGTTTCACCTTTGGTATTAATCATTAAGCCACGCATTCCAACTAATTGGGTGAAGTTGGAAATACTTCCACGTGCACCAGAGTTAACCATGCTTAATAAAGAATTATTAACTTCTCCAGTTTGGAAAAAATGTTGTAATTTTTGTTCAACGTTGTTTTTGGCTTTTAATCAAGCATTAATTTTAAATTGGCGTTTTTCTTTTGGTGTCATTCCACCAATCGCAAATAAATCACGAATTTTTTTAATTTTAACGTCAGTTTCTTCAAAAATTTTCGTTTTATCAGTATCGTAAAATAAATCAAAAGCAGAAATCGTAATTCCAGAAATCGTTGAAAACTTAAATCCTAAATTTTTAATATCATCAAGTAAATTAATAATAACATCAGTTGGATATGAATCTAAACAATCATTGATAATCTTTGAAAGTTGTTTTTTGTTGTAAGCAAGTTCAACTGGTTGAAGTTTTAATTGTTCTTTAAGGTTTTTGTTTAATTCAAATAACGGACTTGATTCGGTTCAATTAAATTTATTTAAATAAATGAAATCGTTCGGGAAAATTCGATTAAAAATCAATTTACCAATCGTTGTTAAAATGTATTTTTCGGTTTCAGGAGTTGAAAAATAGTTTTTTTGCAACGTTTTTACAGCAACAAAAATACGGGCATTTAAAGCAATTTTATGATTTTGAAACGCAAAATATGCTTTTTCGTAATCATCAAAAATCATTCCTTCGCCCACTTGATTAGAATTTTCACTAGTTAAATAATAAATTCCTAAAATCATGTCTTGAGAAGGCATCGTAATTAAATTTCCGCTTCGTGGATTTAAAATGTTTTTTGTACTTAATAATAAATCACGTACTTCTTGCTTAGCATTTTCCGTTAATGGTAAGTGAACCGGCATTCGGTCACCATCAAAATCGGCGTTAAAAGCAGTTGTCACCAAGGGGTGCAATTGAATCGCTTTCCCACGGACTAATTTAGGATAAAATCCTTGGATTCCTAAACGGTGCAAAGTTGGAGCCCGGTTTAAAATCAAGGGATAGTTTTGAATGATTTCATCCAATTCTTTTCACACTTCCGGATCACGATTAAAAATCATTTTTTCCGCAATTTTTTTGTTGATTGCTTTTTGTTTTTCTAATAATTTCGCAACAATAAATGGATGGAATAAAACAATCGCAATGTCGCGGGGTAATCCGCATTCATCTAATTTAAGATCCGGACCACCAACAATTACTGAACCAGCTGAATAGTCAACTCGTTTTCCTAATAAGTTTTGTCGGAAACGACCATTTTTGCCTTTTAAATTGTTTGATAATGATTTAATTGCTTGATATTGTGGATTTAATTTCCGAGATCTTTCGACCAAATCTTTATCAAACAACAAATCAACGGTTTCTTGAATTGAAAGTCGAAGTTCATTTAACATAAAATTCGGAGCGTTTTTTTCTTTATATTTTTGTAAACGGATTTTACGAATTAATAATTCATTGTAAAAACGATTAATTCCAGCGGTTGCAAATCGACCACCATCTAATTGAACAATCGGACGCATTTCCGGTGGTAAAATTGGAATTGTCCGGGTTACTAATCATTCTAATTTTTGATTGCTTTGGACAAAATTATTAAGGATTATTAAGCGTTTTGATGCTTTTTCAACTGTTAAATTATTGTGTAAATGATCATTGTTGATGATCATTTTTAAACGTTCAACTTCTTTTGGTAAATTGATATTTAACAACAATTTTTCAATTGCTAAACCACCCGTTTCTAATTGAATATCACTGTTTTTATTGATGAAATCTAAGCTTTCCTCGATGAAGAAAATACTTTCTTCGCCACGATCTAAATTACTTAAATAATTTTTTGCTTCTGTGCTGGCGTAGCTTTGCGGATCGTTTTTAGAAATGATGTATTTAAAAATGTTATGTAACACTGTAAAAGCGTTTTTTTTATCGTGTAAGCTAGAAATTTTATAGTTTTTGACATCAATCACTGATCCAATTGGAATATCGTCTTGATTATTGTTTTCAACAACTACGTAGGCACGATAATAAATAATGCTTTCTAAAGTATTTAAATCTTTTTCCAAAATTGTTGATAAACGCGAAGGAGTTGATTTAAAAAATCAAATATGAACGATTGGTTCTTCTAATTCAATGTGTCCTAAACGTTGACGACGAACAATACTTTCAGTAACTTCGACACTGCAACGTTCGCAAATTTTACCTTTATTTTTAATTCGTTTGTAGTGACCGCATGCGCATTCATAATCTTTGATCGGACCAAAAATCTTTTGGCAGAAAAACCCGCCAAAAACTGGTTTTCCAGTTTTATAATTGATGGTTTCGGCTTTTAAAACTTCGCCTGATGATCAAGAACGAATGATTTCATCGTTCGCTAATCCGATTCGGAGAAAAAATTTATCATATGGTTTGCGCATTTATTGTTGTTCCTTGTTGTTTGTTAAATCGTTGTTATTGGCATTAATAATTTCTGTATTCAAGCATAATCCCTTCATTTCAGCTAATAAAACATTAAATGATTCTGGGAAATTTTCAAAATAAAAGTTCTTAATTTTGCCATTAATGATGTTGTTGTAAATTCGATTTCGACCAACAATATCGTCAGATTTAATTGTTAATAATTCACGTAAGTTGTGGGCAGCTCCGTATGATTCCAAAGCTCAAACTTCCATTTCTCCAAAACGTTGACCACCATTTTGGGCTTTCCCTTTTAGTGGTTGTTGAGTAATTAATGTATATGGTCCGACATTTCGAGAGTGAATTTTTGTATTAACCATGTGGGATAGTTTAAGATAGTACAAAATTCCAACCGCGACTTTTTGATCAAAAGGTAATCCAGTTTCACCGTCATATAAAACTTCTTTGCCTGATAAATCAACGTTTGCTTCTTGCATGATCGCTTTTAAATCTGTTTTATTAGCACCATTGAAAATTGGCGTTGCAATTTTAACATTTAATTTACGAGCAGCATAACCAAAATGCATTTCTAGTAATTGACCAACGTTCATCCGAGATGGGACTCCAAGTGGGTTAATTAAAATGTCAACTGGCGTTCCATCAACTAAGAATGGCATACTGTTTTCGGGTAAAATTTGGGAAATAACCCCTTTATTACCGTGACGAGAAGCAATTTTGTCACCAACTTGAATTGGAATTTTACGGGCAACAAAAACTTTGATGATTTCAATTACATCACTATTTAGTGAAATATCATAATCGATACTTGAATAACGTTGAACACGTTGAACAATTCCAAAATCACCGGTTGCCACTGTTAATGAGTTGTTTTCAACGTTTTGTTCGCGACCTCTAAATAATTGATTTAATAATCGATCTTCGGGTGTGATTTGACCTTTATCACGCGGAGTTACTTTACCAACTAAAATATCACCAGGTAAAATTTCACTACCAACGATAACAATTCCGTTTTCATCAAGTAAACGCCGAGAATTTTGACTAGTGTTTGGGATTTCAGTTGTGAATTCTTCATCACCCAGTTTAGTTCTTAAGCGACGGATTTCGTATTCATAAACGTGAACTGAGCTGAAAACATTTTCACGCACCAAACGCTCACTAATAATTAATGCGTCTTCGTAGTTGTAACCTTTTCAAGTTGTAAAAGCAACTAATAAATTTTTACCAATTGCTAATTCACCATTATCAATTCCGGCACCATCAGCGATAATTTGTTGTTTAGCTATTTGGTCACCGATTTTTACCAATGATGAATGATATAAAGCGGTTTTTTGATTGGAAGGTAAAAAATCATCAAGATAATAAACATCAGTTTCGGAATTTTCGTTTAAAATTTCAATCTTTT
The DNA here is from genome assembly GCA_036873815.1 of Phacellophora camtschatica. Lineage (NCBI taxonomy): Eukaryota > Metazoa > Cnidaria > Scyphozoa > Semaeostomeae > Ulmaridae > Phacellophora > Phacellophora camtschatica. The sequence goes on from JAYJMH010027766.1 coordinate 12,143, forward strand.
GACTGTCGGCATAAGTTACTTTCCCAGCATTCTTAGCAACAATTGCAAATCCAGAATCACGCGCGACAATATGTTCAGTTCCGGTTGCCACGATTGGTGAATCGGGTTGAATTAATGGAACAGCTTGTTTTTGCATATTGGCTCCCATTAATGCCCGGTTAGCATCGTTATTTTCCAAAAACGGAATTGATGCCGTTGGAGCTGAAAACATTTGTTCGGTTGAATAACCGATGTATTCAACTTTATTTCGCGGAACAGAAGTCAAATTATCGTTAAAGTAAATAATTACGTATTCATCAATTAATTGTCCTTGAAGATCAATTTGCGTTGTTGCTGGTGCAATTAAAGCGTGTTTTTCATCTAAAGCGGATAAATAAATAACTTGATTAGTCAAACGACCATTAATTACTTGACGATATGGGGTTTCGATAAAACCGAACTTATTGATTCGGGCGTTAAAAGCTAAATTGGTAATTAGACCAATGTTGGGTCCTTCAGGAGTTTCGATCGGACAGATTTTACCAAGGAATGAAGAGTGAATATCACGAATTTTTGAAGATGCACTTTCACGTTTCAAACCACTTTCACCTAAAATTGTGATACGGCGTTTGTTTGATAATTCAGTTAATGGATTGGTTTGATCCAAAAATTGACTTAATTGTGATGTGTTAAAAAAATCTTTAACCGTTCCGGAAATAAAGTTTAAATTGATTAAATTGACGATTTTATCTTCATTATTGTTAAATGAATTAATTGTTAAATCGTTTAATTTACGAATTAAATCAGATCGAGTTTTGTTCAAACCGGTTTGGAAACGACTAATTAATAATTGACATAAAGTTTTAACGTAACGATTGCTTAAGCTATCGATGTCATCAAGTCGGCCAGCTCCAATTGATAAGTTTAAAGTGTAAGCGACAATAACCACCATGTCAACAACTGTTAATGTTTCAGTTGTGCATTGGGCGTCAACACCAATTAAGTTAATAACTTTCTTTTGTTCATAATTATCTTCATAAACTTTAACGGTTTGGAACAAATTATAACTTTTGATTAATTTTTTATCAAATTTTAACGTCACCAAATGGTTTCGATCTTCATTGAAAAATTTCGTTAGAATGTGATAGTATTCTTTCGTAATTAAGGTCCCTTTTTTAATCACTAAAGTTTGGGTTTTTTCATCGATTAAATCGGTAGCTAAAACACGATCGAACAATAAATCAACAATTGAAAGTTTGCGATTAATTTTATAACGACCAATTTGTCCTAAATGAAACTTACGGTCAGTAAAAAATTGATCCAAAATAATTTGCAACTTTTCTTGAAAATCTAATCCTTTATTCGGAGTAAAAAGTTTTGAATAAACGTTTTCAACCGTTTTAACAATTTCACTTTCGTAACGATAGTGTTGGTAAGAACCAACAATGATTTCATTGTGATTCAAAAGATCTAAAATAACCTTTTTATCTAATCCAAGAATTGTAAAAAGATTGCTGATTAAAACATTATTTGATTTTTGTTTGTTAAGAATAATTTCAAAAATCGGTAATCCTTTTTGATTAGTTTCACTAGTTTGTTTTTTATGACTAGTGTGACGAATAACACAATCCATTCATGTTCCGTAATTTGGAATGATTTCGGATTTGAAAACTTTGTTCAACTGACTGGTTGTTTCGGCAAAATACACCCCTGGTGCACGTACTAATTGCATCACGATCACCTTTTCATTTCCGTTGATTAAAAATGAACCTTTGTGTGAAATGTATGGATATTCACCAAAAAAAACATTTTCACGTTTTTTTAAATCTAAATCTAAATATCAATATTCTTCTTTTTGTTTTTTGATTGTGACTGTTACTAATAATTTACTTTTATGAGTTTTTTTTTCGTCAGTAAAACTGTAAACGTTATCGTTTTTAGCAATTAAAACTGGTTGGGTAAAATTTAAACGTTGTTTTAATCACAAATTCAAAACTTTTACCGGATCGTTTTTCAAACGTTCAGCAATTTTACCAGCTGGAATTTCGATATCTAATTGTTGAATTTTGAGTAATAAATCTAAATTAATCGGAAACGTGTATGAACCTAATTCATTTTTAACGGTTTGATAAGTTTTACGTGGCTTACCAATGTCAAGTTTTTTCAAAACAATTTGATGTTTTTTGTCAGTTGCATAAACAGGAAAGTAAGATTCAAAAAGTTTTGGTAAGGCGGTATTTAAAAAATAATTAAAATCCTCTTCCACGAAACGATTTAAATTAATTTTTAAAGGCAAAAGATCATTTTTGTTATAATTGCGACGTTTTGCGTTTTTACCAAAAGATTTTATCTTGAAAGTCATACTTATATATATAGATTAAAAAGAATTTTTATTTTATCATTCTTTTTTAGAATTGTAATTTTTATTTATTTTTGAGGCTTTAAACACTTATCGATAAAGGTTAAAAATAACGGGTTTGGTTTTAATGGTCAGGAAGTTCATTCGGGATGAAACTGAACGGCCACAAAAAATGGATGATTTTTGAGTTCTAAAATAACCGGAATGTTTGTTTCATCGCGACCACTGAAAACAAGATTGTTTTTCGATAATTCGGCTTCGAAAAGATTTCGATACTGAAAACGATTACGGAAACGCCCAAAAACAGCTGGCGCTTTGAAAATTTTCGCAGTTAGTGTATTTGGTTTTAAGGTAATTTTTTGAGATCCGATATTAATCGTTTTTGTCTTCGGATTAAATCAATCAATGATTGGAACTGAGGTTTTTGGGTCAAATTCAACTGAGTTTGCTTGTGGTTTTTTTAATACATTCCGTGCTAATTCAATTAAAATCAGTTGAAAACCTAAACAAATTCCTAACAACGGAATTTTATTTTTCCGTGCGTACTCAATTGCAATTATTTTACCTTCGGTTCCACGTTCTCCAAATCCACCAGGAATAAGAATCCCGTCATAATTATTTAATCGTTTAGAAGCGTTTTCTGATGTCAAATCCAATGGATTTATTTCGTCGTATACAAAAGCAATTTTATAATAATTACAAGCGATTAAAAGCGCATGAAAAAGCGAAAGATACGATTGACGAAAATTCGGATATTTGTTGACAATCGCAATTTTAATTGGGCGATTTTTTTGCGCTAATTCAAAATTTTTAGTAAATTCAGATCAACTGTCAGAATTTTGATGATTTTTGATTCCTAAACGGTCACATAAATTATCAAACATTCCGGATTGTTTGATTGTTTTGGGAATTAAATAAATGTTTTGATCTGGGACTTGAACCGTTTGATTTGAATCAAGAAATGTTAATTTTTGAAACTTAGCCATAATCGCTTCAGGAATTGAACGATCACAACGCGCAAAAACAAAATCAGGTTCAATGGCATGTTCACGAAGTTCTTGAATTGAGTGTTGAGCAGCTTTTGTTTTAAATTCCTCAACATGGCTTAAAAAAGTAATGTAAGTTAAATACGTAAATGCAACCTTTTGAACCCCGTATTTACGTTGCATTTGTTTTGCAGCAGTTAAAAAAACACGAATATCATTATTTGTAACTGTGCCACCAAGTTCAATAATAAAAATATCAGTTTTTGGATTACTACGGAATAATTTTTCGTAACGATCTTTAATTGCGGCCACAACTTGATAAAAATCAATTGTTTTCCCGAGAAATTCACCACGACGTTCTTTTTTTAATAATTCTGAATAAATTTGACCACCGGTAATTAATGATTGACGATTTAAATTTTGATTCAAAAAACGTTCATAATGACCTAAATCAAGATCAGTTTCTAGTCCGTCTTCAGTTACAAACACTTCCCCGTGTTCGTTTGGATTCAAAAATCCAGGATCAATGTTTAAATAACTATCATTTTTTTGGATAATAACGCTGTTGTTGTTTTCTTTAAAAAGTTTTCCTAACGAAGCAGCAATTAAACCTTTTCCAATTCCGGAAAAAATACCGCCAATAACAAAAATAAAGCGTTGATTTGATTTCATAAGTCTAATTAATCTTTTGTCAAAAAGATTAAAAATTAATTTATTTTATTATACCTATATTGATGAAAAAAGCAATTTTACACGCTGAACATCATTAATTAACAAATTAAGCACATAAAATGTGCTTAACTTTTTTTATAAAATAAATTTGGGGCTTTTGGGATCCCCAACCCTACAGGTTATAAACCTTTATCTTATTACATTAGAAATGAAGGTTTAAGACTCCATTCCTAGTTACCAAATATAATTATAACATCAAAAAATATTTTTAAAATATAAAATTAATTAAATTTAAAACAAAAAATAAAAATGAGTTGAAAAACAATTGTTGTCAGAATTAGTGATTATTTGTTCTTGAAAAATGGACAACTACATTTCAGTAAAGAAGGTCAATCTGCGGCGTTTCCGATTAAAGATATTAATTGTATTGTGATCGAAAAAACGACCGCAAAATTATCAATTCCTTTATTAAACGCATTAGTAAAAGCAAATATATATGTAATTTTTTGTAATGAAAAACACGATCCAAACGGAGTAATTTTACCATTTCATAATCATTTCCAACCGCTAAAGATTTTAAATTATCAACTTGAAATGAGAAAAAATTTAAAAAAACAAATGTGAACGAAATTAATCGAAGCTAAAATTCAGAATCAAATTATCGTTTGCCAAACTTTGAAAGTTAATCCTCAAAATATTGAAAAACAGCAAACATTATTAAAAAAATTAGTTTTCAATGATCCACAAAACTACGAAGGGATCACCGCTCATTTGTTTTTTAAAGCTTTGTATGGTAGTAGTTTTGTTCGACACACCGATGATGGGATCAATTTGGCTTTAAATTATGGTTATAAAATTATTGTTTCAGCAATTTCACGCACAATTGTAAAATACGGATTATTAAATTATTTAGGAATCCATCACATTGGAAAAACAAATCAATTTAATTTAGCATATGATTTAATCGAACCTTTACGACCGTTAGTTGATTATTTTGTCAATTCAATGGGAGAAGAAATTGATGATTGTTTGATTTATAATCAACGACTTAAATTAATCAATATTTTAAATGTTAAAGTGATGATTAAAAATCAAAAACACACCGTTACAAACGCGATTGAAATAATGGTCATCAATTTTGTTCAAACACTTAAAAGTGATGATTTTAATAATTTTGTCGTGCCAAAACTAATTTTTGAAAATTAAAAGTGGTTTTTGTTAAAATAAATGGAAGAATAGGAAAAAGAAGTGATTTCAAGAATACGAATGATGCGAATTGTTTTAATGTATGATTTACCAAGTACAACCCTAAAGGCACAAAAAGTTTACACTGCTTTTCATGGTTTTCTGTTAAAAAATGGTTTTTACATGATTCAAGAATCAATTTACTGTTGTTTTGCAAAAAGCTATATGACAACACAATTAGTAATTAAAAAAGTTCAAAAAAATAGTCCTAAAATTGGCGATGTTCGTTGTTTAATTATCACCGAAAAACAATACCAAGAAATGCATTTTTTTGTTGGAAAACGGAGCTATCAAGAAATGCTTTTTAATCCCGAACCAATTTTAGAAATTTAATTATGAAAACAATTGAAATTACAAATCCGCGCTTTGAACGCCAAAAAATTACCTTTGCAAACCGTTTGGCAATTTTAACCGGACATAATCGTTCGGGAAAAACATTGATTTTAGAACAAATTGCTGATGCATTGAAAGAAGGCAGTAGCCATGTTTTAATCGATCAACAACCAGTTCAAAGAGGGCAATTTCAAGTCGCTTATTTATCAAGTGATACCAAATTAAAAGATGAAATTAAATTAACAAAAACAAGTTCGTTTCGAAATCATTTAATTACTAAAATTAATCGTTTATTAATTAATGATCAAAACTATCAACAACTTAGTTCCCAAATTGATAAATTAGCAAACAAAATTGAAGAAATAACTAATTTAGCTTTAAAACCACACGCAAGTGCTTTTACAAATCAAAACATCAAGTTAAAATTTGATACTTCAAAATTTAGTTTAGAAAAAATTGTTGATAAATTGTTAAACATTGATTTAATTAATCAAATTAATCAAAATCCACTAGATGAAAAACATTTTAATAGTTTTTTATTAAGAATGGTTGTGTTTAATGTTTTACTATCTGGTTTAAATTTTGCTGATTTGCAACGACCGATTGTTGTTTTAATTGATGATCCGGCTGCGTTTGCTAATTATCAAACACTAACTGAGTTTGCATTTGAATTAAGAAAATTGTTAAAGTTTGAAAATCTTTACATTTGTATTGCAACTAGTAATGGTGATTTTATTCAACAAATGAATTGTAAAATTAATGCTATTCATTACATTAAAAATCAAAAAATTCTTGATTTTAAAAACTATCGAGCAATTATCGAGCAAGCAATTGCAATTTTCAGTTTTTGAAAAAGTATTGAACATCAAAACTGACAAGTGTATCAAATTGCATTGAAAAAAATCCTTGAAAAAGAAGATTTTGATCGGGAATTTGAGTTGTTTTGACAAAGTGAATTTTTGAATTGATTTAAAATGTTGTTTGCCAATCAAATTTCTTTCATCGCTGAAAATGAATTAATTAAATTTGATCCAACCAATGAGAAATTTAATTTGATTTCACGAACAAATTATAAAAATCAAATTATATTGTTTTGTTTTGCAAAATTTTTGGAAATTAAAACGGTTTTTAGTGAAAAAACTCAAGAAAAATACCAAAAAATTAACTTTTTATGAGGTTAGTTTTTTAAAAAACGATATTTTTTTAAATCAAAATTTGAATTTATACGCCGTTTTTAAAAAAACTATTCTATTAAACAATAATAATTAAATTCATGTTTTACTCGGTTAGAGTGGATAAAATAAAGATTAATAAAATTATTTTAGTGAACATTTTGTTATAATGGTCTTATTCAGTTACCAAATCTAATAGAATAAATACTTGATATTTCAATTATTAGGTGTTAAGGCAGTCTTATTCAGTTACCAAATCTAATAGAATAAATACAGACATCGGAAATAAACAACTTAACTTTGTGTCTTATTCAGTTACCAAATCTAATAGAATAAATACTTGTCAGCGACGGATCGCTTACGGATGCCGGTCTTATTCAGTTACCAAATCTAATAGAATAAATACCCGAAAAAAACAATTTGAATTGAGTTTGAAGTCTTATTCAGTTACCAAATCTAATAGAATAAATACTCAAATTATTGATATTTGAGAAGCGCAATCGTCTTATTCAGTTACCAAATCTAATAGAATAAATACAGCTTCTTGCTTTGCCATAACAACATTATCGTCTTATTCAGTTACCAAATCTAATAGAATAAATACTAAAATTGAAGCATTAGAAACAAAGATTAAAGTCTTATTCAGTTACCAAATCTAATAGAATAAATACAAAATTAAACATTTTATTAGCGTCAGGGTTGTCTTATTCAGTTACCAAATCTAATAGAATAAATACCCAAATTTATTAATATGAATAAGCACTTTTGTCTTATTCAGTTACCAAATCTAATAGAATAAATACGGTGCTACTGGCCCTGCGGGAAATATTGAAGGTCTTATTCAGTTACCAAATCTAATAGAATAAATACGCCCGTTTTGAATCGGACTATGTTTTTATCAGTCTTATTCAGTTACCAAATCTAATAGAATAAATACAACAAAAAATTTAAATCAAAGCTTCAATTTGTCTTATTCAGTTACCAAATCTAATAGAATAAATACTTAAAAAAGGTGGATGTTATAGCGATGAGTGTCTTATTCAGTTACCAAATCTAATAGAATAAATACACCATTGGTTATAAATTAAATTGTACGCTCGTCTTATTCAGTTACCAAATCTAATAGAATAAATACAACGCTTTTTTTATACAAACACGACAAAAGGTCTTATTCAGTTACCAAATCTAATAGAATAAATACTCGTTTTTTTCACCTGTAAATAAAGATAACGTCTTATTCAGTTACCAAATCTAATAGAATAAATACAATGAAGTGAGTGACTTTTATAATGAGCAAGTCTTATTCAGTTACCAAATCTAATAGAATAAATACAAAAACGACGCTTTAGCTGAAATTAGAAAAGTCTTATTCAGTTACCAAATCTAATAGAATAAATACTTTGAAGAAGCAAGCGAATTTACAGAAGAAGTCTTATTCAGTTACCAAATCTAATAGAATAAATACGGGATTAAATTAAATGTTAGTTGGGTTAAAGTCTTATTCAGTTACCAAATCTAATAGAATAAATACCGAAGAACCAATCGATTCTAATTTTCATATGTCTTATTCAGTTACCAAATCTAATAGAATAAATACTAAATGTTTTTTACATTATGAAAAAAAATAGTCTTATTCAGTTACCAAATCTAATAGAATAAATACGTAGTTTTGCGGGTATAAATAATAATTTATGTCTTATTCAGTTACCAAATCTAATAGAATAAATACGTCTGTAAAGCACTTACCCATCGGGTTTCAGTCTTATTCAGTTACCAAATCTAATAGAATAAATACTGCTTTCAAGTTAATATGAACAGCCGTTAAGTCTTATTCAGTTACCAAATCTAATAGAATAAATACTTTAACCGACTTTTGATTATCTAATTGTTCGTCTTATTCAGTTACCAAATCTAATAGAATAAATACCGGTGAAACAGAAGACACAATTAAATTAGTGTCTTATTCAGTTACCAAATCTAATAGAATAAATACAATAAAAAAATAATATGTTAATATAATAATGTCTTATTCAGTTACCAAATCTAATAGAATAAATACTTAATTAACCTTACACCAACCCGCTATATTAGTCTTATTCAGTTACCAAATCTAATAGAATAAATACTTTTTCAAACGGAGCAACCGATCGGACTAAGTCTTATTCAGTTACCAAATCTAATAGAATAAATACCCATCACGTTAGTAGCTTTATTAGCATCTAGTCTTATTCAGTTACCAAATCTAATAGAATAAATACGTAAATTCAAACGCCGACATACCTTCAATTGTCTTATTCAGTTACCAAATCTAATAGAATAAATACTATCAGCAATGTTGTATTTAAGATTACGATGTCTTATTCAGTTACCAAATCTAATAGAATAAATACAATTAAAAACAAAACACCACACAACAGGAAGTCTTATTCAGTTACCAAATCTAATAGAATAAATACCATATTTTGCTGGACTGATTTGGTTTAATTGTCTTATTCAGTTACCAAATCTAATAGAATAAATACCCATATATCGAATGGATAAGCACGTCGTCCGTCTTATTCAGTTACCAAATCTAATAGAATAAATACATAGGAATATATGGAGTTTTAGTTATTTTAGTCTTATTCAGTTACCAAATCTAATAGAATAAATACTCTTTACCTTCGCTTTAATTAATAAACGATGTCTTATTCAGTTACCAAATCTAATAGAATAAATACCTAAAATTGTACTTGCTGGAACATTAACCATGTCTTATTCAGTTACCAAATCTAATAGAATAAATACCGATCCTAGTCGTCTTATTCAATGATGATTGTCTTATTCAGTTACCAAATCTAATAGAATAAATACTGAGTATGTAATTTATACCCCAACATATCGGTCTTATTCAGTTACCAAATCTAATAGAATAAATACAAGACGTCGTTTTTGCTCAAGCGTATGTTTGTCTTATTCAGTTACCAAATCTAATAGAATAAATACAAAATTACAGGTTATTAATTTTATAAAAACGTCTTATTCAGTTACCAAATCTAATAGAATAAATACTAGTAGTGTATTTAATCTCTTTTTGTAATCGTCTTATTCAGTTACCAAATCTAATAGAATAAATACTGTGGAGCTTTGATAAATAGGCTTTAAGTAAGTCTTATTCAGTTACCAAATCTAATAGAATAAATACCCATACATAGAATGGATAAGTACGCCGTCCGTCTTATTCAGTTACCAAATCTAATAGAATAAATACTTTCGTGTTTTTTATTATATTTTAACATTAGTCTTATTCAGTTACCAAATCTAATAGAATAAATACTCAACTATTCATTTTGAAATTCATTTGAATGTCTTATTCAGTTACCAAATCTAATAGAATAAATACGAATTAAATGATTTTAAAAAAATTAAAAATGTCTTATTCAGTTACCAAATCTAATAGAATAAATACGTTTTTATTAAAAATGGTTCATAATGAACTGTCTTATTCAGTTACCAAATCTAATAGAATAAATACTTTAACTACTCTACCGCTCTTGGGAATTAAGTCTTATTCAGTTACCAAATCTAATAGAATAAATACTTTTAAGAAACTTAAAAATTGAAAATAAACGTCTTATTCAGTTACCAAATCTAATAGAATAAATACTTTATTATAGCTATCAATTTTATCTCTTTTGTCTTATTCAGTTACCAAATCTAATAGAATAAATACTAACCGCTTCTGCTGTTTCCAGTCATTGACGTCTTATTCAGTTACCAAATCTAATAGAATAAATACTTTTGATTTTGATACCAATTCCAAAAAATTGTCTTATTCAGTTACCAAATCTAATAGAATAAATACCGAAAGAAAGGATTAAAAAATGGATAAATGGTCTTATTCAGTTACCAAATCTAATAGAATAAATACAAATTATTAGCGATACAGCAGCGGTAATTCGTCTTATTCAGTTACCAAATCTAATAGAATAAATACTTTACAAAGCGAGTTGCAATGTTTCAATATCGTCTTATTCAGTTACCAAATCTAATAGAATAAATACTAATTTAGAAGTTTTAATTCAAAAATTAGTGTCTTATTCAGTTACCAAATCTAATAGAATAAATACTTATTTTTTGGAAACAACACAACTCACAACGTCTTATTCAGTTACCAAATCTAATAGAATAAATACGAATAATGACAGGTTATAAAAAATTATATGGTCTTATTCAGTTACCAAATCTAATAGAATAAATACAAATAAAAATACTTCAATAATTGGCGGTAAGTCTTATTCAGTTACCAAATCTAATAGAATAAATACCTTTTTGTTTCCATTTTCCTTGATTGTCTGTGTCTTATTCAGTTACCAAATCTAATAGAATAAATACACGGAACGAATAGACACTTGCAAAATTTTCGTCTTATTCAGTTACCAAATCTAATAGAATAAATACTTTTCTTAACCCTGCTCTAATATGAATTACGTCTTATTCAGTTACCAAATCTAATAGAATAAATACTTGCGAAAAAGCAAAAGCAGAAAAAAATAAGTCTTATTCAGTTACCAAATCTAATAGAATAAATACGTTGACGAACTTATCCGCAAACAATTGCTTGTCTTATTCAGTTACCAAATCTAATAGAATAAATACTCAACTATTCATTTTGAAATTCATTTGAATGTCTTATTCAGTTACCAAATCTAATAGAATAAATACCCATTTCGTTAATTGCTTGAACCAATTCTGGTCTTATTCAGTTACCAAATCTAATAGAATAAATACAAGTTAAAAGCAAAACAATTAACTCGTGAAGTCTTATTCAGTTACCAAATCTAATAGAATAAATACCCGCTAAACACGGTGTTTAGCGTTTGTAAAGTCTTATTCAGTTACCAAATCTAATAGAATAAATACAATCAATCGTATCAATAAGGAAAGTGTTATGTCTTATTCAGTTACCAAATCTAATAGAATAAATACATCAGCGTTTAAAATTGCACACACAATTACGTCTTATTCAGTTACCAAATCTAATAGAATAAATACTAGTTGACTTTCTACAATAGGGACTTCTAAGGTCTTATTCAGTTACCAAATCTAATAGAATAAATACAAATATTGAAATCGTTGACACGAATCGATAGTCTTATTCAGTTACCAAATCTAATAGAATAAATACCTCAAAATGCCAAATTAAAGATAATAACCGGTCTTATTCAGTTACCAAATCTAATAGAATAAATACTTCATAGATTTTAACCGCTTTTGCGTTATCGTCTTATTCAGTTACCAAATCTAATAGAATAAATACAACTTGAAATGGAATTAGAACTATGTCCTGGTCTTATTCAGTTACCAAATCTAATAGAATAAATACTCACTTGTTTCAAGTGTCGACGCTAATAGCGTCTTATTCAGTTACCAAATCTAATAGAATAAATACTTGTAGATTTTAAAAATGGAGCTACAATTAGTCTTATTCAGTTACCAAATCTAATAGAATAAATACACCCCTTTTTTAATCTTATTCAGTTATCAAGTCTTATTCAGTTACCAAATCTAATAGAATAAATACTTCATTTACCTTTATTGTCTGTTATGTTAAGTCTTATTCAGTTACCAAATCTAATAGAATAAATACGAATATCGGCGATAAGGCAAGCATGATACCGTCTTATTCAGTTACCAAATCTAATAGAATAAATACTTGTAATTGAGATAAAAGTGCCTATTATTAGTCTTATTCAGTTACCAAATCTAATAGAATAAATACTTTTAACAAATCTAAATAAATAGATTGATTGTCTTATTCAGTTACCAAATCTAATAGAATAAATACATTGATAAGTTATAAAACAATAATAGCGTAGTCTTATTCAGTTACCAAATCTAATAGAATAAATACTTAATCTTTCAATTGTTGTTAGCAAAGTTGGTCTTATTCAGTTACCAAATCTAATAGAATAAATACGCTTGTATTAAAGAATCATTTTATATGCCTGTCTTATTCAGTTACCAAATCTAATAGAATAAATACTTTCGTTTTTTGAGTTATATTTAATCATTAGTCTTATTCAGTTACCAAATCTAATAGAATAAATACTATTCTAACGCCGATATGAATAATGTTAAGGTCTTATTCAGTTACCAAATCTAATAGAATAAATACAAAAAACAAATAAAGACTTAGTATTTAAAAGTCTTATTCAGTTACCAAATCTAATAGAATAAATACCAGTGATTTAAATTTAATAAATGAAGCTGGGTCTTATTCAGTTACCAAATCTAATAGAATAAATACTTATCGCTTAAATATCTTAAGGGTCGTTTCGTCTTATTCAGTTACCAAATCTAATAGAATAAATACTCCTCGAAAAGCAATTAAATATCTTTCGGAGTCTTATTCAGTTACCAAATCTAATAGAATAAATACTCATTTGCAACTTGCAATTGATGGACAATTGTCTTATTCAGTTACCAAATCTAATAGAATAAATACTTTAACAGCTTTTGCATTGTCTAATTGTTCGTCTTATTCAGTTACCAAATCTAATAGAATAAATACTTAAAGAATTTTATTATAAATGTAGCGTAAGTCTTATTCAGTTACCAAATCTAATAGAATAAATACTTCATTTCCCTTTATTATCAGTAATGTTAAGTCTTATTCAGTTACCAAATCTAATAGAATAAATACGAAGCACTAATAACCACCAAGAACTATGCAAGTCTTATTCAGTTACCAAATCTAATAGAATAAATACTATAAAACTATAATTGCTTATCGACTAATTGTCTTATTCAGTTACCAAATCTAATAGAATAAATACAGATTTCACAACTTTAATAATAGTTAATATGTCTTATTCAGTTACCAAATCTAATAGAATAAATACTACGGCTGAAACAACACAAAACACAGATGCGTCTTATTCAGTTACCAAATCTAATAGAATAAATACATTATAAAAGAAGGTTATAAATACGCTTATGTCTTATTCAGTTACCAAATCTAATAGAATAAATACAGTTCTCAAATTATGATACTAGCATCTACGGTCTTATTCAGTTACCAAATCTAATAGAATAAATACCTACAACAAAATAACAATTACCACGGATAAGTCTTATTCAGTTACCAAATCTAATAGAATAAATACAAGCAACAAGTCCGCAATGACTTAAAACTAGTCTTATTCAGTTACCAAATCTAATAGAATAAATACTAAATTGCCAGAACATCATTTAATAACAGAGTCTTATTCAGTTAGCAAATCTAATAGAATAAATACAACCGATACCAGCGATGGCAAAAATATTACGTCTTATTCAGTTACCAAATCTAATAGAATAAATACTTAATTCAGCAGTTAATTAACTTTTTTTATGTCTTATTCAGTTACCAAATCTAATAGAATAAATACGATATTTGAAAATTCTAACACTAAAACAATGTCTTATTCAGTTACCAAATCTAATAGAATAAATACAACTGATGCAGTGTATTTCACAAACGACTAGTCTTATTCAGTTACCAAATCTAATAGAATAAATACTTTTTAAATAACCCTTAATTCAGGGCGCTTGTCTTATTCAGTTACCAAATCTAATAGAATAAATACACCAGCAATTGCCGTCGCCGCTGAAGAGATGTCTTATTCAGTTACCAAATCTAATAGAATAAATACGCATTAATGGTTAAAATAACCAACCTCGTTGTCTTATTCAGTTACCAAATCTAATAGAATAAATACTAAAAAATTTGAACCGAAAGATAGCGATAAGTCTTATTCAGTTACCAAATCTAATAGAATAAATACTTTTTGTTTTTGCTCGTTTCAAGTACCCGCGTCTTATTCAGTTACCAAATCTAATAGAATAAATACTACCAAAACGGTTATTGTAAAGCGCGCGGAGTCTTATTCAGTTACCAAATCTAATAGAATAAATACAACTGATGCAGTGTATTTCACAAACGACTAGTCTTATTCAGTTACCAAATCTAATAGAATAAATACTTGGTTATCAACCATAATTGATGGGTATAGGTCTTATTCAGTTACCAAATCTAATAGAATAAATACCTTAGACGCAAATAAAGCTACTAACGTGATGTCTTATTCAGTTACCAAATCTAATAGAATAAATACTCAATTATTTAATTCAAGCTCAATAGGTTTGTCTTATTCAGTTACCAAATCTAATAGAATAAATACATTAACATCTCAAACACGATTATTCCAAAAGTCTTATTCAGTTACCAAATCTAATAGAATAAATACTATGAATTACAGGACAACGGCGAATTAAAAGTCTTATTCAGTTACCAAATCTAATAGAATAAATACAAACGGATCATTTAACAGTCGATAAAGGGGGTCTTATTCAGTTACCAAATCTAATAGAATAAATACAAAAGAAAGGGGTAATGAATGATGTTTATGTCTTATTCAGTTACCAAATCTAATAGAATAAATACTAGCGAAATGATGGACCGAGCATCAAAATAGTCTTATTCAGTTACCAAATCTAATAGAATAAATACCATTCATCGGGCGTTATATTAACCCTTTTAGTCTTATTCAGTTACCAAATCTAATAGAATAAATACTAATTAAAGAAGCACTAATTACATTTCAAAGTCTTATTCAGTTACCAAATCTAATAGAATAAATACTGAAAATATTAACTTTGAATTTTGAATATAGTCTTATTCGGTTACCAAATCTAATAGAATAAATACCAAGGGTCTTCAAAACCTTTAATGAGAGTTGTCTTATTCAGTTACCAAATCTAATAGAATAAATACCAAAGTGAAACTCGTTAAAGCGTTTTTTTAGTCTTATTCAGTTACCAAATCTAATAGAATAAATACGGTTAAATTGTCGGGAATTAGAGGGGTCAGGTCTTATTCAGTTACCAAATCTAATAGAATAAATACTTAAAACGCTTAATTAGCGACTACGAAGCAGTCTTATTCAGTTACCAAATCTAATAGAATAAATACATTTTTATTTTTTGAACACAAAAGTAATAAGTCTTATTCAGTTACCAAATCTAATAGAATAAATACTTCACTCTCCAAACTACCATCTCGATATGAGTCTTATTCAGTTACCAAATCTAATAGAATAAATACTAATTTTTTATCACAATTAAAACATTTTTCGTCTTATTCAGTTACCAAATCTAATAGAATAAATACGCTTTGTTTGTAAATCACATTCTTTCATTCGTCTTATTCAGTTACCAAATCTAATAGAATAAATACGAGGCGGTTGGTAAGCCACCTTCTTTGCTTGTCTTATTCAGTTACCAAATCTAATAGAATAAATACAACGGCGCTAGTTAAAGATACTGACATTTAGTCTTATTCAGTTACCAAATCTAATAGAATAAATACTTAAAAGAAAAACCAAATACTAATTTAGATGTCTTATTCAGTTACCAAATCTAATAGAATAAATACCGACGCCAACCCTGATTGTAATAATTTTTAGTCTTATTCAGTTACCAAATCGAATAGAATAAATACTGCTTATTAAGCGGTAGATCCATAGTCGAAGTCTTATTCAGTTACCAAATCTAAT
>JAYJMH010027766.1:28566-75458 GCA_036873815.1 Phacellophora camtschatica
AGAATAAATACAAAATATTAAATCGAGCAATTCAAATCGGAGTCTTATTCAGTTACCAAATCTAATAGAATAAATACTAACCGCTTCTTCTGTTTCTAATCATTGGCGTCTTATTCAGTTACCAAATTTAATAGAATAAATACAAAATATTAAATCGAGCAATTCAAATCGGAGTCTTATTCAGTTACCAAATCTAATAGAATAAATACAATTTTTAATATGGTAAAAAACACAATTATGTCTTATTCAGTTACCAAATCTAATAGAATAAATACTGATAGGACAATATATACTAATGGACGGGTGTCTTATTCAGTTACCAAATCTAATAGAATAAATACAGATCAATTAACTAATTTACTTAAAGATAGGTCTTGTTCAGTTACCAAATCTAATAGAATAAATACAAATTTGATTTCGAAATCAGAAGCTAAAGAGTCTTATTCAGTTACCAAATCTAATAGAATAAATATTAAAAACATATTAAAACTAATTTTATTTTCCTAAAATATTAACATTAATGATTTTCCAATCAGCTTTTAGAATTTTACTTAATGAATCAATTCTAATTATTTTTCCAAAAATTTTTTTGCAATCTTTATCGTCTTTGGTTTTTTGTAATGAATTAGGGGTTACAAAAAGTCTTTGTGCTGTTTTTCCGGTATAAAATTTAATCATACGTTTTTGAAATTTTTCATCAAAATATTCAATTAATTTATTTGGCACCAAAATTGTAGAATATTCTTTATTTAAATTATTATTTTTTGTTTTTTGGGCTTCGCGCATTCTAATAAAGTGGTTGGGATTTTCTTTGTTGATTACCAAACGGACGCCATAATAAGTATCCAAACTTATTACGTTCCCTGCCTTATTCAAAAGAAAACTTGATTGATCAGTAAAATCTTTTAATCACGAATTAAAATGTTTTTTTTGGATAATGTTACCAAAATTCCGTTCAACATCTTCCCATTTAATTTCGTTATTGTATCTTCATAGTTTAAATAATTTATTTTTAATAATACTTTTTTCTTTTGCTCCTTTACCGCTTAAAGAAAAACCGGGTTTTTCACTGCTTGAAATTGAACCACGGGCTTTATAACGAACCATACGTGAAATATGAGGATAATGTAAATCAATATTAGTTGGATCTAAATTTTTAGTTGCAATTTTTCATTCCTCTTCATTTAAAACATCAACGTATTTTGGTAATTTGTGACTACCACCGCATTCTTGACACGCAAAATTAAGAATCTTTTTGGTTTCAAGATCAAAACACTTGCAATTGGTAATTTTTAATTCAACTGGAATCCGAGTTTCTAACTGGGTTTGCAAATCATTAATGTATAAATTGTTAACAAATTGATTTTTCTTATCCGCTAAATAAATTCTTTCAACGTATTCATCAACATTATAAAAACGCTGTTTTTGATCAATTTTAGAAGGTTTTTTTAATACTTTAATTTTATTTTTAATACTTTCCATAAAAGCATTTTTATTTGCTAAGGCAAATGTTAATTTTGTGATTTTACCTTCGAATTCATAACGTTCGATTGCTTTGTTTAAACTTTGTAATATAATTAAATCGACTGCCAATTCAATATCCATTTTCTTTTTAAATTGACACAAAATACTTGCATCAATTGCGTGATGGAATGGAGAAATATCACGAACTTTTTGATCTAATCCTCAAGCTGAATTAGCTAATCATTTACGCCGTAATCGTGATGTTACTTGGCCAACAACTGCAAAAACATTTGTTTTTATTTGATGGTTTTTGAATTCCGATAACAAATAATTATGAATGTATTTTGAAATGTAACGGGTATCATTCAAATTTCGAGTAGCAAATCCTTCAATTGCTTCTTCAACGGTTTTTGCTAATAAGTAATTTGTTTTTGTTTTACCTAAATATTTTTCTATTTTGTGAACTCGCATTGTAAATGATTTTCAATCATTTTTTAAATATTCATATGGAATTTTTTGGCCTTTTTGTTGATTTTCATCTGCCAATACCAAAACTTTATTATTCCGACTATTATCAGCACTTCAACTACGCGGAATAATATGATCAATTTCGACCATCTTATTCGCTGGATTAATGTCATTCAAATCAATTGTGCGATCAGAATAAATGCATTTTTTGCCTTGTTGTTCTCAAAGTAAATAAGCTAAAATCGTTTTTTCATTCTGAGGAATATTATTTTCACTTAATATTTTAATCACTGCCGTTTTTTTAGTTAAATTTTTTATATTTTGTTTTTCAATTTGCCCTCGTTCTTTTGTTGATTTATAAATATCACGTCCGATTTCGATCGCAATATTTTCAAATTTGCTGTATTTTTTATGTAATGCTTTTAAAATTAATCGTGTTTGATTAATTGCACGAAACACAACTGGATTTGATGTCATTTCTAAATCAGTAAACTTGGCAAAAAGTTTATTTGAATTACCAACATTTTTGAATTTATTTTTAATCTCTTCATCCTTTATTTTGTTTTTTTCAGCTTGAAAATCAGCATAATTAACACCTTGCAAATATGCTTTCGCAGCTTCTTTCATAAATTTAAAAGAAACACTAGCAGGAGAAGTTACTAATTTTGGTGATAAGAATTGATCCATTGTTTTTGAATCTAATTTAATCTGAAACTGATCTAAAAGGTTTTGGATTGCGGTTTTACGGCGATGTGGTGTTACTCAGCGACTAGCAATCATTCCAATTTTGGAAACAAGATTCGTTTCTCATTGATCAATGTTTTTTAAATTAACAATAATTTTTGTTAAAAAGGGTTTTAAAATTGGGATCTCTCAACATGTTTTGAAAAAACTTGGACGTTTTAATTCTAACCCGCTCAATTTTTCGCTTTTTCAAATTCCTATTTTTTTTGGATCTAGTAAGTCGTTGCTCCCGTTTATTTTTCAGGCGGCGGTTTCTCTAATTGCGCTTTGAATTAATTTAATTGCGGCGCGACGATCTTTTCAATCACTAGTTAAAATTTGTTGTAAAACTGTTTGTTTTTCCAAAGGAGTTAATTCCACTTTGTGGTTTGATAAAATGTTTCAAATCTTTGATAATTCATTTACGTAGTAAAAAATTGTGGATAAAACTGACGCTTTAGTTCCCCGATCTTCGGTTGGATAGAAGTGACATTTTCCAGTCATATCTCAGAAAATTCCAAAGTTTGAGCAATTTTTAGATTTACATTGATGAAGTTGATTTTGATACGAATCTGGTTTTTTTCACATTACATCAACACATTTGCGACATTTTGCACCCATTTCAAAATCACGACTTTGAAAAATAATTTCAATGATTTTTTCACGATTAGAATCTGTTAATAATTTAGGATAGTATTGACTTTGTTTGGTTAAAATCGCACTTACTTCATTTCGATAAGCTTTCCGATCAAATAAATGACGGAAATTAATTGTTTTTGATAATTCAGCGCGTTTTTTTTGATCTGAAATACTATTAATATCAATGTATTTTTTATGTTTTTGGGATTTTGAGGGTTGGTAAACTAATTTAGCACTATTTTTAGTAAATAAGATTCGTTCGGTTTTTGAGGATGATAAATGAAATTGCGGATCTTGAATGATTGCTTTAGCAATTGATTGATATTTTTGAATTAAATCGGCTGCCTTATTAACTGAATCAGTTAATTTCGTTGTTTTAGCTTTTGATTTTTTACCGTCTTCGTTTTGGGTTTGATTTTCATCACTTTCTAAACTGAACTTATCAGCATAACCACGTTTTTTGGCGTAATTAATTAAAATGACATACAATTCGTCTTTACTTAATTGGTGATCTAATCCTTTTGCTTTTAAAACGTATGGATTAAAATAACCTGATTCGGTTGTTCATTCATTGTCTTGGAAAACAATTTTATTAGTTGCTTTGAATTTAGTTTCGAAATTTGTGGTAAAGTGTTTTTGATCGAAAATATTAATTTTGCTAAGATGGCGTTTTAACATTTCTAAACGATGGGCACGACGACGAATTAAACGACGTGTCGAACGGAATTCACGGCGTTTGGTTGCTAAAGAGGTTTTTGTTTTGCTTTCTTCAGCCACATCAAATAAACGAACTCCAAAATCATGAAGTGTGTGTTTGCCAGTTGCGACATCTTCGGCCATTACAGCTCAACCAACTGAACTAATTCCAAGATCTAATCCAAGATAGTATTTTAAATTTTTTTTCATATGAATTCCCTTTAATAAACTATGGTTTATTTAGTTTTTTATATAATAATGTGTTTATTTTAACAGAATAAATGACTGAAACACGATCATTTTTACATTTTTTCCGGAGTTGAAATTTTAAATAAATTGAAAATATTAAGAAACACTTGACAAAATGCTTTTGTCAAAGCAAACCGTTGGATTTTTGAGCCTAATCAACGGTGCAGTTAATCTAAATGTAAATTATTAAAATAAATTCTTGTAGTTCAATCTAAAATATTGTTGCTGATTTTAGATTGATTTTATTGAAAGTGTGTATAAACTAAATTTTTGTTTTTAACAAGAAAATTAATTCTGATATCAGATTTACCAAAAGTTTTGATTTTCATATAATCAATAATATATTCTCCATCTAATTTTCAGGTAATTATTTTTTTCATACTAAAATTAACGTAATGCAAAAATACTTTAAGAACGAATAACTAATTCAAAAACTTGAAAATAATTAAGTTAAAATGCAATTTTCACATCATATTCTAAAAAATAAAAATTTTTATTTTTTACCTTTTTTTACTTTGTTTTTAAATTTTTCAGTTTTTCAAATTTCTTTCATTCCGCTTTTGATTTTTTTAACAGATTTTTTGTATTTTGTTGCCATTAGTAACCTCCTTTCTTTTTAGGTTTTAATAGCCTTATTATGACACAAATAATCTAATAAAGTATTCGTAAAACGGGTTTTTTTACATTTTTTCCGGAGTTGAAATTTTAAATAAATTGAAAATATTAAGAAACACTTGACAAAATGCTTTTGTCAAAGCAAACCGTTGGATTTTTAAATCTACATCAATGGCACCGTTGATCCGGTCTTTTTCATAAAAACCATTAAAAGCTCGACACAAACGTTGCACATATTCGATTAAAACGTACGGTTCATAACTTTCGGCGGCCTTTTGAATGTGAATCGTAAAATCATTAAGTGTTAAAATTAATTTCCGCTCCGTTGGACTATTAAGTAAATGGTATCGTTCAACTAATGGGTTTGTTTTTGCTAAATTTTTATGCTTGGCAATTAACTGACATGCTCGAGCGTAAGCGTATTGACAATAAAATAATGGATTTTTAATCGTACGTTGTTTGATTAAATCTAAATTAAAAGCAAATTTATTGTTCCGTTTTGATGAAAGCAACATAAACTTCATAAAATCATTCCCAACTTCCTTTAATAAATCATGAATGTAAAATGCCGTCCCTTTCCGTTTTGACATTTTTAAAGTTTCTGTTCCACGGACAATTTTAACCATTTGCATTAAATTAACCAAGTAGTTTTCCGCAGGATAATTCAAAACTTTTAAAGCTTTTTGAATTTTCAAATAATGACCATGATGGTCAGCTCCTCATAGATCGATACAATAATCAAAATGACGGTCAAATTTATTTGCATGATACATTAAATCACCGAAAAAGTAAGTTGCTTCTCCAGTATTTTTAATTAAAACAAAATCATTTTCACCATCAATTCTAAATCATAAAGCACCCGCTTTTTTATAAATTAAGTTTTTTAGCTTTAAACTGTTTAAGAACCGTTTTTCATAATTGTTTGAAAACAATTCTGATTCTTTAAATCAACGATCGAAACGAATGTCTAGTGATTCGCAAATCGCTTTAATTTTTGGTAAAAAAAACCGCTTTCCAAACGTCATGAAAGTTGTTTGAAGCGTCTTATTTTTAAAAAAATCGCTTTGCAAATATCGAGTGTTAACATTCGTCACTAATTGTTTGGCAACCAGATCAATTTCGGCATTCACGTAAATTTCTTCATCTTGATGAACAATCGGTTTATTTAACTGCTTACAATAAGCGTAGTAAATGCTTTTTGCTAGATTATAAATTTGTTTTCCCTGATCATTAATGTAAAACTCACGATAAACTTTGTAATTCACAAATTCTAAAATATTTGAAATTGCCATTCCTAAAATAGCGTTTCGGGCGTGGCCGATGTGTAAATAACCGGTTGGATTTGCTGAAATTCATTCATAATTCAAAGTTGTTTGATTCCCTAAATTGATCCGACCAAAATTTGAACCATCTTTAAGAATTGTTTGAATGATTGAATTTCGGAAATCAAGCATAAACTTAAAGTTTA
Source organism: Phacellophora camtschatica (assembly GCA_036873815.1). Taxonomy (NCBI): domain Eukaryota; kingdom Metazoa; phylum Cnidaria; class Scyphozoa; order Semaeostomeae; family Ulmaridae; genus Phacellophora; species Phacellophora camtschatica. Next base: position 34,889 of record JAYJMH010027766.1, read on the forward strand.
AATAACCATTTTGATATTCAACTGCTTGTAAATGATTATCAGCAAAATTAATTTTGCTGATAATTCGTTTCGCAATTGAAGTTGGTGATTTTTTGGTTTGGGAACCAATTACCATTGCTAAATTACTACAAACATCAATTTTCTGATTTGATTTTAAATCAATTCAAACCAAAAATTTGATTGAATTTGGATAATTTAATTGTTGACAAACTTCGGTTAAAATTTGACGGATCTTTTGAACTAACATTTTATTTTACCGTTCCTAAACTTTTAATAATTACTACTTGGTGTTTTATCACTGTAAATAATTGTTCCTTTACGACCAAGGATTGCTTCAACTGAATCATTTAAATGCGCAATAATTGCTTGTTTAGTTGGATTCTTTGAAACAAAATCCATTGCTGCTTGAATTTTTGGCAACATTGATCCTGGTGAGAATTGGTTGTCATCGATGTGTTTTTGTAATTCTTTTAAACTCACACGATACAAATTTTGTTCATTTGGTTTATTGTAATTAATACTTACGTATTCGACCGCTGTTAAGATAATAAATTTATCAGCCACAATTAAAGATGCTAATTTAGCTGATGCATTATCTTTATCAATTACGCCGGCAATTGGTTTTAATTCGAAATCATCACGGAAAACTGGAATTCCACCGCCGCCGCAAGCAATTACGATGTTGTTTTGGTTGAGTAATTCATTAATTACTGATTTTTCAACGATATCAACTGGTTTTGGTGAGGGCACAAACCGTCTTCAACCACGGCCAGCATCTTCTTTAACAACTCAATTTTTTTCCGCTGCTAAACGTTTTGCTTCAGTTTCAGTATAAAAATTACCAATTGGTTTGGTTGGGTTACGAAATGCCGGATCAGAACGATGAACTTCGACGTGCGAAATCACACTGATTGCATTAATATGATGTAAATTACGACGTGACAATTCATTCATGATTGCATTTTGCAAGTGAAAACCGATGTATCCTTGACTCATTGCGGTCGCTTCGGGTAAATCCAAATTTGGAATTTTTCCGTTTGTTTTAACATTTGCTTCGCTAAAAGCTAAATTGATCATTCCTACTTGAGGTCCATTTCCGTGACAAATTAAGACACGATGACCGTTAACAACTAAATTAACGATTGATTGAGCGGTTTTTTTAACTGCTATTTTTTGTTCATTAGGCGTGTTTCCAAGTGCGTTTCCACCCAATGCGATAATAATTTTTTCCATTTATTATATAATTCTCCTTTAGTTTTAAATAAAATTCAAAAACCGATATGAACTTATCAATTTTTGAATTAAATTCTTCTTTTTCTATATTTAATGAAATCAACAGGAGAAGCGTAAATGCTTCTCCTGTTTTGGCTTTAGTTTTTTGGTTTTAACTTTAAAACTAGAAAGTTTTTCCGCCGATTGCACCACCAATTACAATCATCACGATTCCAGTCACAAATGCTAATCCTAAGAAGGATCCAATTGATTTGAAGAAACGCGCAAATGTAATTTTGGTAATTCCGATCGCACCAACCACAACGGCGTATGTTGGTACAAACATATTAGCAAATCCAGAACCCATTGCATAAGCAGTAACTGTACCACTTAAAGCTTGTGGATCTGCAGTTGCAACTGAGTTTCCAATCACTCCAAACGTAGCGGAAGCTAATCCGGAAGTTGAAGGAATTAAGAATGTTAATGGAATAAACAAGAAGTAAGTAACTAATGGAATTGTAATTTTCTTATCAGTTTTAATACTTTTGAGAATATTCCCCAATTTTTCTGAAAAATAAGTTTGCATTCCAGTGTTTTTCATAATCACTGAAACACCACGTGAAATTCCGACTGCGAAAGCAACACTAATCATGTCTTTTGCTCCAATCGTAAATCCATTCATTGTGTCTACTTCACTATTACGGTTAACAATTGCGATTGTGACCGCTGAAATTAAGAACAAACTAATAATTGCTATTCAATATCATTGACCAAATGTTCAATCATAACCATCGTTGGGAATTTTATTTATAATATCTTTGTTATAAAATCACATTGTTGATTTATTAGATGAAAAATTATCCGCATCAAAGTTTGATAATGGTCCACTATAAGGTTTTGATGAATCGATTATACTATCTCATTGCATCATTCCTAACACCATAACAATAAACGTTAACATAAACAATAACGCAGTAATAATACGACGTTTTGTCAAAGTTGGTAACTGACTTTCAGTTCCTAAAAATTCTTTCTTGTGAATTTCAAACATATCAGCAAATTTAGCTTTGCTTTGGTTTAACTTCACTTTGAAAGCGTATCCCATTACGAACAAAGCCGTCATTAATGACAATACTACTCAAGTGATTCATCTTCAAGCAGAACCGCTATTCGCAGCGTCTTTAATTACAGATAAGTTTTTAGCAGAAGCGGCGTCTACCATAGTAGAATTCGCTGTTAAAACAGAGAATGGGTTAATTGTTGATCCCATCACACCAATTCCAGCTCCAGCAAACACGATCAAAAATCCTGTTCACATATCAAAGCCAGCAGCCATTGTTAATGGAATAATAATTGCATAAAATGCTAATGATTCTTCGGCCATTCCGTAACTAGTTCCACAGAATGCGAAAAACATTACTAATGGAAAAATTAATCAAGTATGACGGAAAAATTCACCAATTGTTGAAAGATAGTATTTCAAACCAGTTTTATGTGAGTGATCACGCAAAGTAGTTCCTTTTAATTTCAATCCTAAACGGCCCATCAAAGCTTCCAAAGCTTGGGATTTAACAACAAAGTAAATGAAGCCTCCCAATACTAATAGGAAAACGATGATCCAAAAAGCATCCATCATTCCTGCGATTGGCGCAGCGATTCATGACATTATTCCGGCACCAACAATTTTTTTGGTTCCGTCTTCATACGTTACACCACTATAGGCTAAAACAAGTGAAATAACACCCATTAAAACAATAATAGCGAACAACAGGGTAAAAACATGAGGCATCCGAAAACGCGATCAGAAATTTTTCCCTTTTAAACTATTCATATTCATAGTTTACTCTCCTTTTTCATTCTTTTTTTTTGAATTTTTAATTGCCGATCGTTGCCACCATAATTGCTTTAATGGTGTGTAAACGATTTTCGGCTTCTTGGAAGACAACTGAGTGTTTTGATTCAAACACTTCATCACTAACTTCCATTTCGGTAATCCCAAATTTTTCGGCAATTTTTTTGCCAACTTCAGTATCAGTATTGTGAAAAGCTGGTAAACAATGCAAGAAAATTACATCTCTTGCGGCTTGTCGCAAAATTTCCATCGTTACTCGATACGGTGAAAGCAATTTAATTCGTTCTTCTCAAACTGCTTCTGGTTCACCCATTGATACTCAAACATCAGTGTAAATTACATCTAAGTTCTTTGCACCTTCGATCGCATCATCAGTAATTGTCAATGATCCACCACTTGTTGTGGCAAAAGCTTGACATTGATTAACTAATGTTTCGCTCGGTCATAATGAACGTGGTGCAACTAAAACAAAATCCATTCCCATTTTTGTTGCTCCGATCATTAATGAATTAGCGACATTATTTCGTCCATCACCAAAGTATCCAAACCGAATGTTTTTAAGACGTTTTTTATGTTCTAAAATCGTCAAAAAGTCGGCTAAAACTTGAGTGGGATGGTATTTATCAGTCAATCCGTTTCAAACGGGAACATTTGCGTGATCAGCAAGTTCTTGACAAATTTCTTGACTGTATCCACGAAATTGAATTCCATCAAACATGCGACCAAGGACTCTAGCTGAATCGGTTGCTGATTCTTTTTTCGCAAATTGCGATCCTTGCGGACCTAGATAGGTCACATGCATACCTTGATCGGCAGCACCAATTTCAAAAGAACAACGAGTTCGCGTTGAATCTTTTTGAAATAGCAAGCAAACACTTTTCCCGGATAATTTTTTAACCTCGGTTCCAGCGTATTTTGCGGCTTTTAAATCCCTTGATAAATCGAGTAGATAAGTGATTTCTTCGGGTGTGAAGTCTAATAAAGTTAAAAAACTTCGCCCACGTAAATTAAATGGCATAGCGTTATAAGTCCTCTCTTATTAATGGCATACTCATGCAACGCGGTCCACCACGGCCACGTGATAATTCTGATGAAGGCATTTCGTTGACTTCGATTCCGTGATCACGCAATAATTGATTAGTTACGTGGTTCCGAGAATAAGAAATAACTCTTCCGGGTGAAATTGTTAAAACGTTTGTCCCATCATTTCATTGTTCACGACCAGCAGCAATTGGTGAATTTCCACCACATTGAATTAATGTAACTGGTTTTCCAACTGCGTCAGTCAAAAATTCTTTTAGATTTTTTTTGATTTCAACTGTTCCGTTGTTATCGATTTTAAAAATTTTAAAAGCATTCATATCGTTAAAAATCGTTGGATGAACAATAAATTTATCGTAATCAATATTTGTGAAAACAGTGTCAAGATGCATAAAAGCGCGTTTTGCAGGCAATTTTAAAACATAAACTGTTTCATATCCGCTTTGCGGATCATTAATAATTGTTTTTGATAATTCTTCAATCGCTGGCATTTGAGTGCGTTCAGAACAACCAACAATTAACGCTTGTTGGTTCAAAACAAGAACATCACCACCTTCTAAAGTGTGAGGATTATTTCGTTTGTAGAAATACGACATGTGCCCGGCAAAATCAGGGTGGTTTCGGAACACCAAATTTGAGAATAGTGTTTCACGATTCCGAGTAACTGATGCCATACGGTTAATAGTGGCACCATGACCAATTGTTGCAAGTGGATCACGTTGAAATAAAGTGTTCGGTAGTGGGTCAATGACAAATGGATAATTGTCAATTGCTTCAACACCCAATTCCATTGTTTCTAACCCAGCAATCATCACATCAACCATTTGTTTGTTTGATAATGAAAGTAGGTACGTTTTTAGTTTTGCTTCGTGAGTTGGATGAACCTTCGCTTCATAAATAAAATCATTAATAAATTTTGTTTTTAATTGTGGTAATTCGTCAAGCGTTTCAGCAACTAAATTTTCAATAAACACGGTTTCAACGCCGTTTTCTTGTAAAATTTTAACAAAATAATCATGCTCTTCACGAGCAACTTTTAAATACGGAACATCATCAAATAATAAACGCTCCAATAAATCTGGTGTTAAATTTTCAATCTCCTTACCAGGCCTGTGTAACAGGACTTTTTTTAGTTTTCCGATTTCGGAAAAAACATTAATACCTTTCATAAATTTTATCTCCCTTTTTTGTGAAAAATCAATGATGAAAAAAGAATAACGTTGGAATGATTTGACCATTCATTGTTAAAATTTCTTACTTTACTTTTTTAATTAAAATTAAAAAGTAATCTTAAACGCAAAAACCATTATCTCTTTTTAAAAAATACTAGTTTTTGAAAAACTTATGTATTGATTACAAAACATATAATAAGATAATACCACTTTTTAATTTTAATTTTTCTAAAATGTATATCTATTCCAGTATAAATAAAATTTTGATAACAAAATATTTAACTTAAAAATGATCTAATGTATTTTCAAATTTTTTGTTGTTTTTGATTCATATTTTGAAAAATATTTTGAAATTTTTTAATTTCATCAGTTCGAAAGATATGTGCGATTGGTAAAACACCCAAATGATTAATCTGACTTGGATGCCCAATCACACAATCATTCACTAAAACACTTAAATTTAATTGGAGTGGTTGAACCTGATTTAGTTGCAAAATAATTTTACAAACAATACTACTAATCCCATAATAGGTTGCGTTTTTGCCAACAATAATTTCTTGCGGGATTTTGGTGATTTCTTTTGTGTAGTGATCAAAATTAAGTTTTTGGTTTGGGAGAAAAGTTTTTAAAGCGGCGGAAATCAAAATATTAACACCGTGTTCGCCTAAAATTACCAAATGATGTTTTTTTACATCAAAATTACGGTGTAAAATTTTTTTTAAACGTACTGTATCAAGGCTGGTTCCGGTGCCGATAATTTTTTGACTTGGTAATTTTGATAATCGATGTACTAAATAAGTCATTTGATCAACTGGATTGGTGACAACAATCAAAAAACCTTGAAATTTTGTTTGATTAATTTGGCGGATAATTTGGTGAATAATTTGAGCGTTTCCTTTAGCTAAATCATCCCGGCTTTGACCTGGATTTTGTTTATATCCAGCAGCGATAATAATTACATCAGCAGTATCGCAATCTTTTAAATTACCAATGCCGATTTGGCCATTATAATTTTGAAATGCAGCTTGATCTTGTAAATCTAAAATTTGTGCTCTTAAAAGATTTTGATTTGGGTCAAAAAATAAAATTGATGTTAAATAGTTCAAATTAATTAAATATGAGCCTAATGTAGCTCCAACGTTTCCAGCACCAAAAATGATAATTTTTTTAAGCATTTTTTTCTGGTGAAGTTCATTGAAGAATTTGATCTCAATTTAAACTTGCTCTGCCGACAATGAATCCATCAACATGGGGTAATTTTGAGTGGTTGGTTGGATTTACTCCGCCACCATACAAAACCGGAACCTCACTTCCAAACATGGTTTTAGCAGATCTTTTTATAAAAACAATTAATCGCATGATTAATTGTGGGTGTTGGACTAACATTGTGTTTTGATTGTTAAAAAATAATGGTTCAAAAATTAAAATAAGATTTTTAGGATTTTGAATTTGGGATTTTAGAGTAATTATTTCACGCATTAAAATTTTACTGTTGACGTTAAAACTTGTATTAAAATTAACAAGCTTTCCCAAACAAAAACAAATTTTTTTACGATAATGATTTGCTAAATTAATTAATTGATTTAATTCTAATGTTGAATTGTTAATTTCAGAATGATTAAGTAAAATTCCGGTTAAATAATTATTATAAAAACCCAATTTTACCGCTTGCAAATAAACTGAAAATGATAATTTGATAAAATTTTGAGCAATAATTTTAAATTGATGATGTGATTTAAAAAAAGCTCATAAATCATAATTACAAAGAAGAAAAAAATTCCAAATATTTTGATCTTGAAACGGATCATTTTTTGTAATTGAATTTACTAAATTTAAATCAGTTTGATGTTTTCAATTGAATAATAAAAATTTATTGCTATCCATAAATAACCAATTTAATTTTATCTTAAAAAAAGTGAAAAAAAAGAATTCCTAAAAAAAATATCCAATTTATTGATTTGTAATTTGATTGAAAAAAATTAAAAATCGGTAAATTTGATTTACATATCCAAATTCATTATCGTATCAAACACCAATTTGAAGCAAATTACCAGTTTTAACTGTTAGTTTGGTATTAAAAATTGCTGCTGCTGCATTACCAACAATATCGACAGCTGATAAATCGCTATCACTAACTTGGAAAGAATCGGTTTGAAGTTCAGTTAATTGGCGGTGGAAAACCGCAAGATCAATTTCCGCTTGCAAAATTAAATTAAGATGTAAAAGCGATCCAACAGTGACTGGAACTCTTAGCGCGGTAACTGAAATTTGCAAATCTGGAACCAAAGCATGAATGATTTTACTCGCATTGGTTGTTGCTGGTAAAATATTGTTTACAATACTCCGGCTCGTAACGTAACGATCAGTTAAACGATCGAAAAGCGCTTGTTGATTAGTCATAGCGTGAATACTGGTGGCGTTAACAATCTTGAATTTTAAAATTTTTTGCAAAACTTTCAGGGTTAAAAGTAAACAATGACTGGTGCACGAACCTAATGATAAAATTGGTTCATTTAAAGCAATGTCTGTATGATTAAAATTATAAATAACCGTTTTTTTAGATCAGATTGGATCATGAAAATTTGTGGTTAAAAATACTTGTTTGGCTCCAGCGCGTAAATGCGCTTGTAAATCATGATAACTTGTAAATCGACCACTGGCTTCGATCACTAGATCACAATTAAATTGTTTTCAATCGCAATCAATCGGTTGCTGAAATTGTAAACAGGGAATTTTGATATCTTGATAATATAAAAAATGCTTGGAATATGTGAATTTAATTGGCGATCAATTTCGATCCTTAAAATCACGATTCAAAAGTTTTGTTAAGTGTTGATGGCTTGCTGGATCATTAATGGCTACAATTCGAAAACGCGGATCAGCAATCAATAAACGCAATAACATGCGCCCAATTTTACCTAATCCATTAATTGCAACCTTTAATTGTTTCATTTTTTCGAACCGATAAATAAGTTATTACTGATTTTTTGAATGTGTTTTAAAACTGCTTGGAACGCAATTTCATAATGTAAATGATAATCAAATGAAGGTAAGTTTGTTGGTCAATGTAATAAAAACTGCTTTTGAAGATCACTATCAAAATTGATTTTAGCAATTAGTTGTTGAAAAACCAATTTTTGTAAAATCACTTCTGAAACACCACTCGCTCCATGAAATACTAATTTAGCATGACTTTCGTGATGCAATTTTTTCAATAAGGATCAATCAATTTCAACTGCAATTTTTGATAAACCATGATAATTTCCAACTGCTACCGCTAAAAAATCAACACTAGTTTCAGAAGTGAAAGTTTTGACTTGATCAATTTCTGTTTTGGCGTAATTGGTCCAATTTAATTTACCTAATTCGGCTTCAACAAGCACGTTCTTTTGATGGGCATAAACAACAATTTGTTTGGTTAAACGTAAATTTTCAGCAAAACTTAAACGTGACCCATCAAACATAACCACATCAAATTGATGATCAACGGCTTGATAACACAGTTCAACGCTTGTTGCGTGATCTAACATTAAAAACACATTCTTTGCCGCTGGAGTACGGTTTTTCCAATCGATAAAAAACTGCCTGATCGCATTAAACCCACCTAACCGACGCAATTGAACTGGAGTGAAAGCAATAAATACCGATTGTTTTAACGGTAAAATTGTTGCTAACTTTTCTAATCACATTAGATTATGAAAATTGAAATGTAAAATAACTTGAGAATTAAACACAAAAAAGATCTTGATTTAAAATTATGTAAATAAAACACATTGAAAAATTAGTTTTATTATAAATTAAAATCGATTGCACAATGTCGCTATTGCTTATCACAGTCAATAACGATATTTTTCTTCAATTCGAAACGGCTTGATAAAAAATTCAGAAACTTCTTCAAGTTTGAATTTTTGATGAGTTTTTAAGTTAATTAACCAAATTGGTTGTTTAGAGCGTTTGTATTGTGAAATTTTAAATTTAAATTCTAAATAATTATATTTTTGCAATTCCACTTCCGAAAAATTTTCCAATAATTTAAAATTTCGTAAAATAATGTGGTTTTCTTTTGAATACGGCCTTAAAAAATTACCAAGGAAAAATTCGTAAATTGGATCGTTTAAAGTTGATTTCATGTTTTTTAATCATACAATTAATTGTCTGTCATTCCACGTTAAAAATGTTTCATATGATATTTTGACAGACTTTTTAAACAAACAAACAAATGGATTAAGGGCTTTGGTGGGAATTTTGTTGTTTTGATACAAATTTTGTAAACGGATTCAAAGTTTTTTAAAGAAACCAAAAACTAATAAATGATTTGTTGTTCAAAATTGGTGTTTATGTAAAAAATATCGAGATTGTAAATAGTTTTCAACTTCGCTTAAAACACTCATTTTGAAATAAACCTGTTGTGTTTTTGGATCAAGAATTAAAGAATTAAGTAAAGCTTTTCAATCGATCGGTTTTTTTAGCGGTTGTTCGATATAAATTGGATCATTTAATAAATAATCCATTCGATCACAATCAAATTGTGAAGAAATTAAATTCTGAGCAAAGTCATTTTTGGCTGATCCACTAATTAAATTAGTAATTCGATCAAGATCAAAATGATTTGTTTTTAAAATTTGATTGACGCTTGATTTTGGATTTAAAATGATTTCTATTCCCTGTTTTTCGTGATTGAAGTTAAAAAAATGTTGTTCAAAATCGTGTGAAAATGGTCCATGACCAATATCGTGTAATAATCCAGCAATGATTGTTTCTTGTTTGATTTTGGTTGGAAGCTGCTTAAAATAAAGATTGTTTTCAAAAAGAAAACGAATTAAATACGCGACTCCGAGCGAATGATGAAATCGATTATGATTTACATTGTAATGTAAAAAACGTCGGGTCCCTAGTTGTGAAATAAGTTTCAATCGTTGCATAGCAGGACTTTTAATTAGAGCAACAATAATTGGATCAATAAAGGTGACTTTACCATAAATAGGACTATTAAAAAGATAACTATTGTTCATATTGTAAAATTAATTGAAGCCTAAAAATCGTTTTTTTCTGACTTAATAAAGCGAGTAAATTATGAAATGGTGGCCCATAATCTTGGCCAGTCAAAGCAATTCGTAATGGATGATAAAACAATTTCCCTTTTAATTTAGATTTGATTTGTAATTCTTTGCAAATTGTTCTAATGTTTTCGGTGTTTCAAACAAATTTTTGTTCAACTTTCTTTAAGAATAATTCCAATAATTTACGATTGTTATGAATAATTAATTTTTGGGCTGGTTCATGGATGAGTTTTTGGACTGTGAAAATTTTTACTAATTCAGTAATTTCGGAAAGTAATGAAATTTCGCTTTGGAATAAACAGATAATTTTTATTCATGCTTCGATCGAATAGTCAGAATTTTCAATTTGAGTTTTTAAAAACGGTTGGCAACGAATTCAAAATTCATTTTCTGATAAATTTTGAATATGTTTTTGATTCATTCAATACAATTTGCCCAAATCAAGAATTGACGGTGAACGAGTGAATCGATTTCCATCAAATTCTTCAATTAAAGTTTGTTCATTGAAGATTTCTTTTTTGGTTTTTGGTGATCAACCTAAGAAAGCAAGAAAATTACGCATTGCAATTGGTAAAACACCAATTTTTTGATAATGTTCTAAATAATGTTCTGGCACAAAATTACGTTTTGAGATTTTTTGATGCTGATTAACTTGGAGAAGGGTAAAATGCGCAAATACCGGAATTTTTCAATTATAAGCTTGATATAAAACAATTTGTTTTGCGGTGTTTGATAAATGGTCAGATCCACGCATAACGTGAGTGATTTTCATTAAATAATCATCAATTACAACGGCAAAATTGTAAGTTGGAAAACCATTATTTTTGATAATAACAAAATCTTCAATTGCAACAGTTTTGAAAACCATTTTGCCAAAATTCAAATCACGGAAAGTGATTTTTTGGTTTTGAGGAACTAAAATTCGAAGACAAAATGGTTTTTTGGCGGTTAAAAACTTGTGAATCGTAGTTGAATCTAAATAAAAACAACGCCGATCATATAAATACGCTTTAACCCCGTTTTGTAACTGAATTTTTTTTTGGATTTGTAATTCATTCGACGTGCAAAAACAGTAGTAAGCCTTTTTTTGATGTAAAAGAAAATCGGCTTGTTTGCGATAAATATCTAATCGTTCGCTTTGTAAATATGGTCCGTACAGACTATTTAATATATCGATCGTTTCATCAATTTTAATTCCCAGTCAACGAAGTGATTGTAATTGTTGTTGAATTGCGTTTTGAACGTTCCGTTTTTGATCAGTGTCTTCAAAACGAACTATTAATTTTCCCTTATAATGTGCGGAAAATAAATGATTAAAAAGTGCTGTTCGTGCACTTCCTAAATGTAAATAACCAGTTGGTGACGGTGCGAAGCGGGTTCGGATGTTTGATGTCAAAATCATATAAATGATAATTATAAATCAAATTTATTCGCTTAGCGATGTAAAACCAATTAATCCTAAAAAACGAGCTCGTTTGATGGCTAAGGAAATTTGTCTTTGATAAATTGCTCTTGTTCCAGTTACAAAGCGTGGTAAAATTTGACCAGATTTAGATAAAAAACGTTTCAACATTTCAATATCTTTGTAATCAACATAGGTCACGCGTGTTTTTGTCAAAAAGCAACGACGACGTTTTTTAAAATTGCCTGAAAAGCGACTTCGTGTGCTGTTCCGACGATTATAATTTGAAGTTGTCGGCTTACTGTTAGTAGTTATTCTCAATCGATTTTACCCTCATTTTCCAAACTTTCTTCATTAATTAAATCATTATTAGTGATTGGTTTAGTGTTGGTTTCTTCATTTTTAGTAAACATTTTAGTTGGGTTTGGAGTTGGTGTTGGCTCTTTAGTTGCTTCATCAATATCCACATTTTCTCTATTTTGCATTTTTTTCGTTTCAAGAAAAACGACATTGTTAGCCCGAATTGTTAAGTAATTCAAACGACTAGTTGTTTGGTTGTCTTTAAATGTTTGGCTTCTTAATGAACCTTCAACCAAAATTAATGCGCCTTTTTTTAAAAATTTCGCCATATTTTCAGCTGTTTTATTAACAGCAATACATGGAATAAAATTAGTGATCTTACTATAGTAATTGTTTACTGCAATTGTAAAAACACAATATTTTTGATCTTGAACATTCGTTTTTAAGTTCAAATCATTAACTAAACGACCACAAATAACAGCATTATTGTACATTTTTTAGTGCTCCTTCATCGGTATTTGATTCGACTTTCACTGGTTTTGATTGATTAACAATATCAGATCTTTTACGTTGTAAACGACGAAAACGTTCAACACGACCAGCTTTTGATTCGAATTTTTGGGTTCCAATGTAAAACGGGTGACATAAAGAGCAAATATCAACTTTAAAATCATTTTTTAAAGTAGTGTAAATTTTAAAATTATTATCACAAGTGATACAGTTAATTTTAACTAAATTTAATGGTAAATGTTTAGATGTTTTCATGTTTAATGAATTTATACTTTATCTTAAAACCATAATTATTTTAAAATAATTACCGCTCCTGCTTTTTCTAATTCTTGTTTGGTTTCTTCAGCAAGGGTTGGTGTTGTACCTTCCATAACTGTTAATGGTAATTTATCAAGCATTTTTTTCGCATCCATTAAACCTTTTTTGGTAATGCTGCTTAAAGCTTTGATAACGGCAATTTTATTTTCACCGATTTCAGTTAAAATTACATTCATATTGTCAGGTTTTGATTCTTGATTTCCAGATTGAGAACCTTGACTAGCAACCGCAGTTAAGGGTTGAATGTTGAATTTAGTTTGTAATTCTTCAACGAATTGATTTAATTCTAAAATTGTTAATTCACCAATTTTAGTAATTAATTCTTCGATTGTTTTGTTATTTATTGGGTTGTTGGGTTTTGTCATTGTTATTTCCTTTTTAATAAAATTTAATTTTTTTGATCCTGTTGTTTTGCCATCATTTGAATTGTTGCTTGTAAATGATAAAGAGGTGTTTTCAAAACTAAAATTAAGTTTTGAAGCAACGTTTCACGACTTGGAATTTGACCGAGTTTAAGAATCATTGCTTGATCAATTATTTGACCGTTTCAAAAACCACCATGTCATTTTAAATTTTTAAATTTTTTACTAAAATTAGTTAATAAAGCAAAAAATTCAAAACCTAAATTATCTGATTTAACCAAACAATTAGGACCGACTAACTTGGAATTTAATTCCATAAATGGTGTTTTTTTTCACGCTAATTGCAAAAGTGTGTTTTTGTAAATTTTTAATTGACCATCATTTTTATTCACAAGTTTACGGAGGGCTTGAAATTGCTGAACATTGATTTTTGAATACGTGCCAAGCATCACAAATTGAGTATTCGTAAAATCATGATGAATTTGATTAACGATTGCAATTTTGGGGTGATTTGATTTTAATACCATATGTTTATCCATTTCAAAACCAAAAAACAATGACCTCAACAACATAATTATGTTTAAAACCGTTGTTTTCTCTGGTTCTTATAAATATTATTTATTATTATAACAAAAATTAGATTTGTTTTAAATCTATTTTATATCCAGGGCTCATTGTTGCGTTTAAACTAATTTGCTTAAGATACTGTTTTTTAATAAAGTTTGGTTTAATTGATTTAACTAATGTGTGAATTTGGTGAAAATTGTTTTTTAATTCATCAACTGATTGTGATAGTTTTCCAATTCGGAAATGTAAATTCCCACCACCATCAACTTGATAAGTGAAATATCCTGTCCGGATTTTTTGAACAATATCAGTTAAATCATTTGTCACGGTTCCATTTTTTAGTGTCGGCATTAATTTACGTGGCCCTAAAATTCGACCTAATTTTGCTAATTCAGACATAATGTCAGGAGTTGCGATTGCAACATCAAAATCAATCTTTCCGGTGTTGGCGATTTCAGTAATTAATTCCGTTTTACCAATTAAATCAACTTTTAATGATTGTGCTTTAAGAAATGCGTCGGCATTATTGGTAAAAACACAAATTCGTTTTTGAACAACAAACGGATTTTTTAATTGATACGTGCCTTTTAAATTGTGTTCGGCGCGTTTTGGATTCACGTTTAAACTAAACACTGCATCGACACTACTATTAAATTTAGTAGCGTGATTTTTTTTCAGAAACGTCAAAATAGCTTCGACATTTTGTAAATTAGGGTTTGCGTTTGCGGCAGATAAAATCTTTTTATGGCGTTTTGTGTTTGGTTTCATTGTTAGTTTCTTCTCCTGGTGTTTTAATCATTTGAACACCCATTTGTTTCATTGTTCCTAAAATCATCCGCTTTGCGGCTTCAAGTGAGGTTGTGTTTAAATCAATCATTTTGTATTGTGCAATTTCAGTAACTTGAGCTTCTGTTAAGGTCGCAATTGGTTTATCTTTAACGGTTATTGCAGCCCCTTTTTCTAAATTGGCAGCTTTTTTAATTAAATTAGTTGCGGGAGTTGTTTTTAAAACAAAAGTAAATGTTTTATCCGTAAAAATTGTGATTTCTACCGGAACAACTTCGCTTGCGCGATTTTGAGTTTGGGTGTTAAATTGAGTACAAAATGCCATGATGTTAATTCCTAGCGATGCTAGTGCTGGACCTGGTTTGGCTTGTGATCCAAAAAATTGTAGTTTAGCGATTCGTTTTATGCTTTTCATTATTAAATATCCTTTATTTTTATTCCGTTACCTTTTTACAATCAAGGAAACTGACTTCAATTTGAGTTAAACGACCGAAAAATTCAGTTTTAATTGTTAAAATTCCCGTATTGTAATCAATTTTAATTAATTCACCCTCATATTTTGAAAAAATTCCTCGTAATACTAAAAGATAATCACCGACATTGAAATTAATATCTTCCAAACTGTATTTACCGTGTTTAACTTTTGGTTTAACTTCTTGATTGATTAAATTAGCAATCATTTGCGCGCTAAATGGCATTGGTTCGGATAATGAACGGGTTCGATAATTTTTGAAACCTTTCACATATGGAACGTTTAAAATTCATTTACGAATTTTCGCATTGATTTCACCTTTAATTGTTAATAATTGAACAAAAATCACACCGGGTGATAAATTAACAAACTTCCCGTTTTTTCGTTGTGGTTTCGAATTATCAGCGATAATTCGGGCTTGTTTGCACATTTGTGGATGATCAATCAAATAATCTAAAACGATTCAGTCTTTGAATGGTTGGCATTTGAGTGCGTATCAAACATAATCTTGTGATTGGTTAATAGTTTTTTCTGTCATAAAATTTTATAATACTTTGATTGTTTTCAAAATTAAAATCATTAATTTTTCAAATCCAAAGAGTAAAGAGCCTAAAACCGTTAATAAAATTAACAAACCAACAAAGTAATTTAAAACAACTTTGGGTTTAGTTCAATGAGTTCGTTTAACTTCGACAAAATAACCAAAAATGTATTTACCAACTTTTCTACTAAAAGCCGATATTTTCCTTTTAAAAGCAAAATTTTTCATAAAATTGTTTTATTTAATAGAACTAAAAAGTTTAAAAAACAGTTATATACTCTTTTTTAGTATTATATATCTTTTTAATTTTTTTTTGATGCGTTCTCATGTGTTTGCAATTTGATGGTTTGAAAAAATAAGTATGTTGGCAATTTCGCGATTTTTCAAACCTTCAAGTCGTAATTTTAAAACTTGTTGTTCAAAAACTGAAAATTTATCAATGTGTTGGTAAATTTGGGTTTGACATGAAACTTGGTTGATTAAATAAGCAAATTGATTTTGATTTCAATTTAACTTCCGTTGGTGATCATGGTAGTTTAAGAGTGGTAGTTTACAATTTAATTTCAATATTTCGTTCGATAAATCAATAATTTTTCAACGTAAACGCTGCAAAAAAAAACTCTTGAAAGAAGTGTTTTTTTGATATTGGAAACGAATAATCGCTGCATAAAACGTTTGATAAATGTTAATTTTTAGGAATGAAATTTCATTATTTAAATGATGAAAACGTTTTATGTCGTGATGTAAATATCAATATAATAATTTATGATATTTATTCCACAATTCATTTCATGCTCAATTATTTTTAGTATTTTTTACTAAATAAATTAAATAATTAGTTTCTTCAAAATTTTTGTCGATTACGAAGTTCATACAAAATAACACCAGTGGCAACGCTAACGTTTAATGATTCAACATTTTTTTTCATGGGAATTGAATAATTAAAGTCAGCCATTTGTTGTAATTGGTTTGAAGTTCCATGGGCTTCATTTCCAATAATTAAAATTAAATTTAAATTGAGTAAATCATCTGGTAGTGAAGATTTTTTATATAGGTTTTTTAAATCGCTGGTACAAGCTCAATAATTGTGTTTTTTTAATTCGCGAATGACGCTTGCTAAATTGGCAACTTTGACAATCGGAATTTTGAAAAGCGTACCAACTGCTACTTTGGCAACCATTTCATTTAATTGAATTTGACGTTTATTAGGAATGACAATTGCAGCAACATCACACGCAGTAGCGGTTCGAATGATAGCTCCAAAATTAAAACTATCGTAAATGTGATCTAAAACAAGGATTATTTTATTAGATGAAGTGAAAGTTTGAATACGAGAAAGGAGTGTTTTACGATCTAAATATGGTCATTTTTGGATTTTAATCGCAATCAATTGATGATTTTGTTGAGGAAATTGTTCGCTAAATTGATTCTGCGATCAGAGTTCAATTTTGATATTTTTTTCCTGAGCTAAAGGAATTCAATGTGATTTAGGTAAAGTGTATAAGGTCAAAATTAACTGGGAATGATTTTTAATCATTTCCAAAACAGTGTTTTTGCCATAAATAAATTGTGGTTTTAACATTTATATAATTAAACCCAAAGGTTTGCCTTTTGTAATTTGCTTCGATATTGATCAGCTTGGTCAAAATCTTTTTTACTTTGAGCGTTGTTTCATAATGCTAAAAGATGTTTTTGATGCGTGGTTCAACGAGGAATTTTTGGCGTAAACCCAAGTGCTTCGAGTGTGTAACGAAAAACAATTGCAAAATTAAGGATTGTTTTTAACGAATAATTTTGATTAATTTTAGTATTAATTGTTTTTTCTCAGGTAAATAATTTTGGAAAAATTTTATCAACACCTAAATTATTAGATAACATTTTTTCGACAAATTGGAATTGAATTGCTGCTGGTTTTTTTAAATATCAACGTGATTTCATTTGATTCAATACAACCAAACGTTGAACTGTAATAAACAAACGCTGTCAACGTAACCAAATGTGTTTTAAATCAATCATTTTTTGATCACTATACAACAAATCCTTGTAATAAGGTTGACTAAAATAAAACAAACGTAACACGTTGTGATCATAATTTTGAAGCATTGATTTCATTTCAAGTTTTTTAGCTGGTCGCTCGGAACGACTAATTTTAGCAACTCCGGTGGTAACTAAGCCATTATGCATTCAAAAGTGTGCCAAATCATGTTTGTGCATCGCGCTGAATTGCGCAATTTCGTTTTCATGATGGGGAAAAATTAAATCTCGACCGCCACCGTGAATTGTAATTGTTTGACCGTGATTATATTCGTTAATTAAAGCAACACATTCTGTGTGTCATCCGGGTCGACCGTTTTCTCAAGGTGTTTTTCAGTTAAGACCTTCTTTTGTGAATTTTCAAAGAACAAAATCACGTTTGTCCCGTTTTTCATGATGGAAACGATTTCCTTCCGGGTTAATAATTTGTGAATTTGTAAAATCGCGTAACACATAATATTTTTTTAACTTCGAAATTGCAAGGTAAATTCCTGATGAAGTTCGATATGCATGACCAGATTTAAGTAATTTTGCAACAAAGTCAATCAATTGTGAAATGTGACTTGTGACTTTTAATTGTTGTGGTTTGAGTAAATTGCATTCCTGAGTAATGGTTTGGTATTCTTTTAAATATTTCTCAGTAATTGCGGTTTCAGTCGTTTTTTGTTTAATGGCGGCGGAAATAATTTTGTCATCAATATCAGTAATATTTTGTCAATAATGAGTTTTTTGGCCATTTCGTAGTAAAAAACGATACAAAAGATCAAACATAAAAACGTTCCGAAAATTACCAATGTGTAACGATCCATAAACAGTTGGACCACAAAGAAACAGCGTCAAGCGATCAATTGTCGGAATTTTAATTTGATAAGTTTGTTTTGTGAAATGATTACTAAGTCGGAAAATTTTTTTCATATTTTAATAAGTGAATTTTAAACTTGGTTTATACATGATTAAAACACGATAAACACTTAAAATGATTGTTGTATTAATAAAAATTTTTATTGGAGCAAGTGAAATAGCTGAAATAAATAATAATTCAGTGTTTCCGGAACTTTCACCAAAAACCGAACGATTAGCGCCGGTTGCAATAAAAACTGAGATTAAATATTCAGAAAACAAGGTCAAACATAAAACACTAATAATTGCTTGACGATTGCGATTAATCTCACGTAAAAAAAAGGTTTTTTTTAATCGATTGAAAAAAACGAACGTGATAGCAGCGAATAAAATTAAAAATAATAAAACATTCAATCAAAAAATAAATGTTTTTAAATTGAATTTTTTAATAAGATTTTGGTTGATATTAAAAATTCATTTATCAATATTTTTGATTGGGACGCCTTTGTTAACATCATAAAAAAAGAAGAAAATCGTTAAACCAAAAAAGAAAACAACCCCTAAATACAAAACAATAATCGCCAACGTATCTTTCAAATGGTTTTGACGAAATACTTTAATTAAACCAGCGAAGAAACCAAACGCCATTAAAACCAAGAGATATTTGTAATGAAAATAAGTCGGAATAAAAATAATAACAATTAATTCGGTAACAAAAGCGCTAATTAAACCAATAATTGGTCCAAATAAAAACCCTGAAAGTTTCACCAAAACACCTTCGAACGCAATTCGAACACTTGGAATCAAAGTGATGTTATTAATTTTTGAAAAAAAAATTAAAATTACTGTTGCGATTGCTGAAAACAGTGAAATCATCACAATATTATGAATTTGATTACGTAATTTAAGTTCTTTGAAAAGTGGTTTTTTTTTCTTTATAAAATAAGAAAAATAAATTATTCCCATTAAAAAAATAATTCCAAGTCCAAAAAAATAAAAATAATTCACAAAGTTCTTACTACTAAATTCACTCGCGTTGGAATAAAAATAATAAATAATCATCGATAAAAAGCTAACTAAAATTAAGAAATTAAATCAATTTGTTTTAATTCAATATAAAAATGATTTTGTCATAATTTAATTTTAATGTAAATTTCAATCTAAGGGGGGATTATTGTGTTTAATTAAAAATTGATCAACTTTAATAAAATGTTTAGCAACTAAAAATCCCCGATATGCACTTAAAGGCGATGGATGTGATGTTTCTAAAATTAAATGACGATCATTTTTTAAATAAATTTTATATTTTTGGGCTGATTTTCCTCAAAGCAAAAATACTAAAGGTTGCTCTAAATTGTTCAACAATTTAAATAAATTAATTATAAATTGATCTCAATTCCAATTTTGATGACTAAAAGGTTGATATGGAGCAACTGTTAAACACGTGTTTAACAGTAATACACCTTGTTTAGCTCAAGTTGTTAAATCACCATGATTTAAAATCGTATTTGGATAATCATTCCGCAAGGCGCGAAAAATATTAACAAGCGAAGCCGGAATTTTTTGGTTTTTATTAACACTAAAAGCTAATCCGTTTGCGTGTCAAGGGTTTGGATATGGATCTTGTCCTAAAATTACGATTTTCAAATTATTAATCGGTGTTAAACTTAAGGCGCGAAATACGTTGTTACGTTTGATTGGTAAACAATTGTGATTGGTGTATGCTTGATGCAGTTTGGTTTGTAAATCAACAAAATAAGGTTTTTGTTTTTCTTGGTTTAATCAAATCGTTCAATCCATTTTAAGTTGTTTTTACAGTAGTAATTTTGTCAATTGATCATTCGGATTGATCGGTGAAATCAATTTTAAATTTATTAGCAAAACGAGATTGGGGTTTTTCCATGTTTAGTTTTGAAAAATAGAAAATAACATTTTGAAGTTTAATGAAAATTTTTCATTGATTAGCGAAAGTGTATTCAATATTCAAAGTGGGTTTAGTTTGAGTTGCGGTTGAAGTTTTTGGCAGATAGATGAATTCGGGGTAAGTTTTTTTATCAACTAAAACTGTATCGGTGATTAAAAGCTGGATCGGATCAAAATAGTAATCTTGATGTGAATTAAAAGTAGTCATAAAATTATCTTTGTTTTGAAGATTTGGTAGTTGTTTAAGTTTTTCGATGATTAATGTTGGTTGATTACTCTTGCGTTCAAATAATTTTGTTGAAACTTGGGTAATTAATTGTTCTAAAATTGGTGACACAATTATTTGTTCTTTTGTGTTTTTGGTGTTAACAATTTGAAATTTAAGACTTTTTCCTGGCGATGGTTGACAAGCGCAAGCAGTTAAAAACACGCTTGCAAACAGTGTCACACTAATCAAAAGTGGTAAAAATAATAAACGATAAATAGTTTTTGAATTTAACATTATTCAGATTCTTCTTCGAAATAATCCATAAAAGTTGTTTTTTGGGGAACAAACAGAACTTCAACGCTACCGGTTGGACCATCCCGTTGCTTAGCGATGATTATTTCTGCTTTTTGTGGTTGATTATATTCATATTCAATTTTACCAGAATTTACTTGATTAGTGTTTTTCAAATAATATTCTTCCCGATATAAAAATAACACTAAATCAGCGTCTTGTTCGATGCTTCCTGAATCACGCAAATCAGAAAGTAATGGGCGTTTATTCTCGCGTTTTTCAACGCCACGGGATAATTGTGACAAACAAACAACCGGAATATTAAATTCAATGGCGATTTCTTTCAGTGAACGTGTTCAAAAAGCAACTTCTTGATTCCGGTTTTCGAACCGTTGATATTTACTATACAATGGTTTTAGCAGTTGTAAATAATCAATTGCGATCAATCTAATTTTTCGTTTTTGGGATCATTTTCGAAGTTTGGCATGGATTTGAAAAATATCAGTTGTATTCGTAACATCAATAAAAATATTGCTTTTTTTTAAATCTTTAATTAAGTTTTCAGCTGCTTGGTGTTGTTTATGATTTTTAAAAAAATTCGGCGTTAAATCTAAGTAAGTTTTTAAAATTCTTTGGCTTAATTGTTGAGTGGACATTTCTAATGAAAAAAAGATAATATCGCCGCTTTCCTCGTTGTATGAATTTTTATTAAAGAAAAAATCGTTCAAAATTAAATTCAGAGCCAAGGCTGTTTTTCCCATTGATGGGCGTCCGGCTAAAATAATTAATTGACCTGGTTTAAATCCATTGGTTTGTTGATCTAATTTTGAAAAACCGGTTGAAAAATATTTTCGATCGTAATCGTCAGCGGTATTTTTCATTCTTTCGTAATCATTTTGCATCACTTCAGCAAGTGTAATAAACGGTTTATCTTCGCGTTTATAATTTGTTTCTAAGTTGTTTAACTTTAAATATAATTCCTTAAAAACAATTTGTGGATTACTAGTTGCATCTAATTTTGTTTTATGTTCATTTAAAATGATATTTAAATCACGAGCAATCGAGTGATTTATTAATAAAGTGAAGTAGTTATCGAAAAAATTATCACTACTGTATAAACTCAAAATTTCCGAAACATAACTATGTCCACCACAATCCTTAATTTTTGGATCTTCAAGAATCATCGCTCAGAATAAATCTGCATCAAAAACATTGTTTAGTTTATGAAACGTAACATTTAAAAAGTTAAATAAGTTAGCATTCCGAGAATCAGTAAAATCAGTTGGTTTTAAATATGCGATTTTGATTGCGCGGATTTTTGCCGAATGAATTAGAATTGCAAGTAGTGATTTTTCAACTTGTAAGTTATAATTTGCCATTCAACTAAGTATATAATATTCTACTTTTGTTCCGCAACTAATTTAATTAATTTTTGGGCTGTGGTTCCTAATTTGCAATCAATATCAACAATTTTTGCCGCTGCTCGACGCGAATCACCACCACCATCAAAATTTTTACAAATAACTTCAACATTGTAAGGGGCATGACAACGCCCAGAAATATAAATATTTTTGTTTTGATCGTGACCGATTGCGAAAACCATTTCAACTTTGTTGTTTGCTAAATATTTTTCAGCTAAATTGGCGGCAGTTTCTGAGGTAATCAAAAAATCATTATGAAATTGCAAAACAACTTTCGTTTTATCGATTGTATTAATTTTAAAGTTAGTCGAATTTAAATCAACCGATTGTGAAGAATCAATTTTAAAATGATTGATTTCGTTGATCATTTTTTCGATTTTAATTCCGTTTTTAATCACAAAATTAACCACTTCTAAAGTGTATTTACCGATTTGTGTTTGTAGGTTGTTTGTATCGATTAAAATTCCGAACAATAAAAGGCGCAAAACATCTAAATCATGATTAAAATTGTATTGTTTGTGTTTTTTAATGTTTGCTTGAATCATCAAACTTAAAATAATTTCTGATGCGGAAGAATAGTTAGTGTTAATTAATTCTAAAATTGGATTGCCTTTGAAACAATTAATGTGATGATCAATAAAAATTTGGTCAAAATTATAGATTTTGTTGTTTGGAAAATCAACAAACTCTAAATTATTAGTGTCAATAACGATGAGTAAGGTTTTTTTAGGATCGGCTTTTGTAAAAATTTTTGATGAATTTAAATTAATGTAAGTTTTGAAAAATGTTTTGCCAACCTTATTTTTAACAAAATTTAAAGTTTTCTCATTAACTTGATTTACAACAAAATTAATTTTTTTTTTGTAACGTAGTTTTAAAAAATAACTTAAAGCAGTTCCGGCTCCGAACACATCAAAATCGGCTTGTTTATGTCCAACAATAATAATTTCCGAATATTTTTTAACCAAAATAAAAAATTTAGTCAAAAAATTCTTTACATTTGAAGTATCAAGTTTTGGTAAATCACGTTGTTTACCATAAACGGTGAAAGCATTAAACGCATCAGTTAAAATAATTTGATCACCACCGCGCACTTGTGCCATCCGGCGGGCAATTAAAGTTTTTTGATACAAATTAACTAATTTTGCGGGGTTAAACTCAAGCTCTGTGCGGTTTTTGAAGACCGTTTCATAACCTAAATAAGAACCAACTGAAAAAGTAATTAAAATTTTATATTTTTCTTTAATTTGAGTTTCAATATTATTTAAAAAATCAAAATTTTTGGCACGGAATTTTTTGATTTGGTTTGCACTCATAATCAACATTCATTCGTACGGATTTGAATTAAATAATAAAACATCGTAGCTTTTTAATTGTTCATACAATTCCATTCGAATTTGCGTTAAAATTTGCGTTTCGATTCTTTCAAAATCATCTTCTTGAGAATTTGAACTGATTTTATCTAATGCGATAATTAAAAAAACTGGTTTTTGTTCAAGGAACATTTTAGATACTTTGAATAATTCAGTTTTGGCACAAATTAAAAGTAAATTGCTTTTAATTAAAGTGATTGAGTATTCATTTTGATCATCTTTGTAATCGTGAACAAAATTGATTGACTGATTAAGTTTTAAATTTTCAATTCGTTTATCGATCCGATTAAGATTAAAATAGTAAACCGATTTATTATTAAGGATTGTTCGTAAAAAATTTCAATTATTACATCAAATAATTTTATTAACTTTATTCCGGGTGATTAAACAACTATCATTCGCTCTTAGAATTGATTGTAAAAAATTAAACTTTATTTGCGAACGGGGTTCCCGATATCGAGTTCAACGTTCTCAAATAAAAAATCCAAATAAAACAAAAAAGCACACAAATTGAGCGGCAATCAAAACAAAAAAAACAATATTAAAATCTAATTTTGAAATTTTATTTGTATAGTGTTGATAAATAAAAAAACCAACTCCAAACGAAAGAAAAAACGTAAATAAAGAACCAAATAAATAGTAAATCTTATTAAAACGTGGATACATCATAAGCGATTTTTATTATAAATTAATCTTTTGAAGTTTTTGAAGTTTTTTTGGTTTTAAATAATGTTAAATCCAAAAATAATTTATCTGGATGTTTTTCTTTTTGAATTAATGCTTCGTTCGGAAGTTTTTGGTTTTTAAAAATGTAATCGATTTGACTAGCAGTAATTGTTTCCAAAATTAATAATGATTCAGCAATTAAAAATAATAATTGACGATGTTTTGCAATCAGATGTTTCGCTTTAACTAAACATTCTTCTAAAAAACGATCGATGTAATTATCAATCGCGGTTTTTTTAGTTTCGGAAATTAATTGATTAGATCCAACTAACATATTTTGTTGTTGGTTGGTGAAACGGACCCCAAGATTTGACATTCCAAATTCTTTGACCATACGTTCAACAATTTGCGTTGCTTTTGTAAAATCATCATAACCACCGGTTGTAACGTGATCTTCTCCTAAAATAAATTCTTCTGCTGCGCGACCAGCCAAAAGACCAATTACACGGTGAGTCAAAGTTGATTTTGTGTACATTGTCGTTTCATCTTTTGGGGTTGTGATCGTATAACCACCAGCTGAACCACGGGGAATAATTGTTACTTTTTGCACTTTTGATGCGTCGGCCAAAACCAACCCAATTAAAGCGTGACCTGATTCGTGTAAAGCAACAATTACACGCGTTTTTTTATTAATTACTCGTGAAACTTTAGCTGGTCCACCGATAATTCGATCAATTCCTTCATCAATATCATCGGATTCAATCACAGTCCGATTTTTTCGTACTGCTTGTAAAGCCGCTTCGTTTAATGAGTTCTCTAATTCAGCACCCGAAAACCCTGGGGTTCGAGAAGCGATTTCTTCAAAATTAACTGTTTTGCCAATTTTTTTATTCCGACTATGAATTTTTAAAATTTCTGTTCGTTCATTAAGGTCAGGAAGATTAATTTGAATTTTACGGTCAAAACGTCCAGAACGTAACAATGCTGAATCTAAGACTTCGATTCGGTTGGTTGCACCAATAACAATAACGCCGGCACTGGTATCAAAACCATCTAATTCTGATAAGAATTGATTTAAAGATTGACTTTGAACGCTACTAAAAGTATTTTGACGTTTTGACCCTAAAGAATCAATTTCATCAATAAAAATAATGCAGGGAGCATTTTTTTTCGCTTTGGCGAATAGTTCACGAATTCGACTTGCCCCTAATCCGACGTACATACCTTCAAAAGAAGATCCAGCCGCTGAAAAAAACGGAACTCCTGATTCGCCAGAAACTGCTTTTGCTAATAAAGTTTTTCCGGTTCCTGGTGGTCCAAACAACAATAATCCTTTCGGAATTCGGGCACCAACATCTAAGAAGCGACGAGGACGTTTTAAAAAATCAACGATTTCTAATAATTCCATTTTTTCTTCTTTGATTCCAGCAACATCTGAAAACATAATTCGACTTTTACTTAGTTTGGCTGACGCAAATTTATCATCGAGATTCATACCGGATTGCATCCGGAAGAAAAAGAAGTAAAAAATCAACATCATCGGTAATAAAAATAATAATTGAGTCCCGATTGCTATAAAGATTTTGAAAACACTAGTTGGATAACTCTGTTTAACAAAAACCACATCTTGAAGTTTTTGAAAATCTTTTAAATCGGTTCGTTCAAATTCTTCAATATTGTTAACTTTAAAAGCAAATTTTCGAATTAAAACTGATTTGTTTAAATGGTTGATAATATCATATTCAATTGTTACTAAACCAGGTGCATTAGAATTTGTCGTTGGATTATATAAAATAATTTTTTTAACGTTACCATATCGAAATTTTTCATTCGTGTTTTCGATAAAAGCCTGCGTTTTGATTTGATTTAATTTTTTGATTGCGATTGTACGCGAAAAAGAGTTACTGGGTGTTGAAAAATAATTGTAAACAAACAACGCCAACAAACCTATAACAAGGACTGTAAGAATTATCGAAATGATACTGACTCTTCTGCGTGGTTTAACTGGATCTTTATTGGTATTTCTAAAATTTGAATTCATAAATTTTATTTAATGTAAGTTTAAACACTTTGGTAATTAAGTTTTAATTATGCATTATTATATAATAATTAATGCTTGCTACCCGTTTAAAGTATATTTTAATTGTATATTGTTTTTGTTTTTTAATGATAAATTTTTACACAATTCAAAAATAAACAAAATTCAACTGGCATTTCCATCTAATTGGAAGTTAAATTTTTGATGTGCGAAATGATTTCGTAAAATTAATTTTCAACCATAACTCAAAACAAACAAAACCTTTTTATTTGCAATGGGTTGATTTTTAATTTGGGTTTGTCAATTTTTTAATAAATTTTGAAATCAATTTCAAAAATCAGGATTCGATAATTTTGTTGGGAAAAGACTGAGAAATTTGTGACGAGCAGCATTTTTGGTTATCAACGTAAAAAAACGATTTTCGAATTCGTTGAATAGTTCGTTTTTTGGAAGTGGTTTAGGGATTGTTTTTAAAATAAATTCTTGACAACGAGAGCGTAACGTAACTAACAATTTATACGGGTGTGCTGTTTGAAAAATACCAACAATTTGGGAACGATGATCTTCCAAAATTTTTAATAAACGATTATAAAACAACGAAGAGTAATTTTCCAATTCGGAAATGTAAAAATAAACATATTGATCTGGTTGGTTTGTTAAATTAGCTCAAAAAATTAAATTTGTAATTTGGGTTTTTTGAACTTCAAAATCAGGATCATAACGAAATCAAAAAACGCGGTTCGAATTTAAAGTTTTTAAATTTGTAAGTGTTTTGATTAAATCAATTCCATAATTTTTATCAGAAGTTACCAACAAAATATTGTGCGGTAAACGTGAATTATTTTTTAGATGTAACAAATGTTCAACTAATAATTGGGAAGATCATTTCATTTTAAAATTTAGGGTTTTTAGAAACGGTGTTGTAAATCGAATCGCAAACTTTTGTTAAATCAGTTTGGTTGATTTCGATAATCGGATGATTTTGCAGTTTATAATGAGCAAAAACTTTTTCATAACTTGATTTAATTTCTTTTAAATTCGCAAAAGCAAAATGATCGCCTTTGTCAAGTTTTTGATCTAGTTTTCGGGAAATCAAACTTTTAATATCGGGATTTAAAAAAAACACAACATCCGGAATGATAAACAAATCTAAAAGTTTGTGAACTTTATCTATTTTTTGGAATGATTTTTTAATAAAATCAGCTTGATAAACAAAAGTTGAGTAAAAAAAACGATCACAAATAACGATTTTACCTGATTTTAAAGCCGGTAAAATTACGTTTTTAAAATTTATGCGACGGTCAATTAAAAAATAAAAAAGTTCAGTTTCAAAGCAACGATGTGATTCAATTGAGTCAAAAAGTAATCTTCGAATCTTTGGATCGCTGGGTTGTTGTGTTAATACAATTTCACGATCAGGGTGACTTTTTGCTAATTGATTTTTTAAGCACGAAATTAATGTGGTTTTACCGCTAAAATCGATTCCTTCAAAAACTATTAACATTCCTTTTTTCATATTTATAAATTGACGCCTGATGGTTTTAGTATAACAAAATTCAATTTTGGCTTTGAAATGAATTTATATCTGTGATTTCAAAAAATCACGTTCTGCAACGGTCAAAAACAAAACTTCACGATTGTCAAGTTGATAATTTTGTAAAAAATCTTTCAATAAGTTTTGGTGTTGATTTTGTAGATCTTTAATGTTTGTTTCTTGCCCTAAAAATAAAATTTCACGATCAGAAATTGCTAATAATTTAATTTGAGAGAAACACTTTCAAAATTGCGGATCAAAATCAGCCGGAGGAGCGGATCATTTAGTTTTTAATTGATCTTTTAACAATTTTTGATTGTTACGTAAAATTTCGCAAAGTTTGTGTTGATGATTATAAGAAATTAATGGTTGTAAATTAATCATTTCCAATAATACGTATTCAAAAACGGTTTTTTGCGTTGTGGCAGTTAATTGAAAAAGATATAAATTCTTAAGTAATATTTGTGAAACTTGATTTAATAACGCAAGTTGGGTTTTTGATCAAGTTCTAAAATATTGATATTTTTGAATAAATTCAGATTGATTTTTTTTGGCAATAATTTGCAAATAATTACATAAAGAAATTATTTGTTGAGATACCATCAGAAAATCAATATTTTGATGATCTCAATTATCAATAATTGTTCAAATTTTTTTATGATTTTGATCAAAAACATTTTCAAGCAAAATTAAAACTTGTTCTTTTTGAAAAGTTCCAAAAAAGTTTTTTAACATTGATAAATCAATTGGTTTTGATTTTGGAAAATAAGCAACAACTTGTTCTAATAAATTTAATGCTTCCCGGACTGCGCCTTTAGTAATTGTGGCGATTAGGTTTAATGCTGGTTTGTCAATAATGATTTTTTCTTGAATGCTAATTTCGTTTAGAAAGTTTTCTAAAGTTTGTGTTTCTAGTGCGGAAAAATTGAAATGTTGACAACGTGAAATAATTGTTGTTGGAATCTTTTCTGGTTCTGTGGTTGCTAGAATAAAAATTACGTGCCGGGGTGGTTCTTCTAACATTTTTAAAAAAGCGTTGAAAGCACTACGGGAAAGCATATGAACTTCATCGATAATATAAATTTTAAATTGACCTAAAAATGGTGAAAGTGAAACATTATCTTTTAAAACCCTGATGTTTTCGACGCTGTTATTGGAAGCGGCATCAATTTCATGAATATCAATTACTTGGCGTTGAATTTCTAAACATCATTTACAATTAAAACAACGTTCGGTTTCGGGAGTTAAGTTTGTGCAATTAATTGTTTTTGCAAAAATTCGAGCTGTAGATGTTTTTCCAATTCCTTGTTTACCAGAAAAAAGATAAGCATGATGGATATTTTTGGATGCAATTTGATGGCGCAAAATTTGTGTAATTATTGTTTGCCCTTTGATTTCTTTAAATATTTTTGGACGATATTTTCGATAAAAATTAATAAATTTTGCCATATTTCATATTATATATTAAACCAATTTTTTCCTTACTAAAAACTCTTTAAAAATTATAAATTTAAGTTTTTAAATATTTTTTTAAAATTGGTGGTCAATCAAACTTATTGGTTTTAGCATCATAATTGTATTCAATTAAAATGGCCATCAAACGATCTAACGCTAACCCTGAACCGTTTAACGCATGAAGGTATTCGGGTTTGATTTTAGACTTTAAATCAGTGAGTTTAATTTGTAGTGGGGTGGTTTGAAAATCTTCGGTGTTTGAAATTGAAGAAATTTCCAAAAATTGGTTTCGACTTGGTCATCAAACTTCTAAATCAAGGGTTTTTGCGGCTTGAAAAGCTAAATCAGCAGTTGCTAGATTGACAATTTGATAAGGAATTTTTAATAATTCCAAAATTTTTGTAATTTCATTTGTCATTTTATCTAAGCATTGATACGAATCTTGGGCAGCACAAAATTGAACTAATTCAACTTTATGAAATTGATGTAAACGAATAATTCCACGTGTGTTTTTTCCTGCGGCGCCAGCTTCTTGACGAAAACAGGGTGAATAAGCGCACAATTTAAATGGTAATTGATCGGCGGTAAAATGTTTTTTGTAATATAAATTTACCAATGCAACTTCTGCGGTCGGGATCAAAAACAAGTTTTTGTCATTTACTTTATAGCAGTCTGCTTCCGCTTTGGGAAATTGTCCGGTGTTAATTAAAGCTTGACGATTAACAAGATACGGTGGAACAATTTCTAGATATCTGTTTTGAATATGGTAATCTAGTAAAAAATTCTTTAAAGATCTTAATAATTTCGCCGTTAAACCTTGGAAGGTAACAAAGCGCGTTTTTGCCATTTGAACTGTATTTGTTGTTTCTAATAAATTCAATTTTTTTAAAATCTCATAATGTGGCAAGTATTTAATATTTTTTAAATCAGCAAATTTTTGATTTGGATAATCTAATTTTTGAAAAATAACTTGATTGGCTTTTTCATCACCAATTGGTACCGATTCGTGCGGAATGTTTGGAATTTGAATTTGTAAATCATACAAAACCATTTTTAAATTATTAATTTCTGATCGGTTTTTTTGATTGTCGTTCTTATAGTTAACGGCTTTTTTAAGTAGTTTTTTGTTTTGGGGGTCTTTAACAATTAATTTTGTTGTTTGTTTGAGTTTGGTTTGATTTTGATCAAATTCTTGATTAAGTTTCTTAAAACGATCATAGTTGATTTTTAATTTTTTTAGAATCTCAATATAATTTGTTGTTGATCGGCTTTGCAATCGTTTTAAATTATTGGGATTTAATTTACTAAGAAACTTTAAACTTAACATAGATAATTTTTTTTGTTTTTAAAAATTAAAAAATAATGTTATATTATAAACAAATTTTAATATGAAAACGAATGTGGTTGCAAAAAAAGACAATAATTTATTGAAAAATACCGATAATTTGATTGAAATTGTCAATTTAAGTAAGTCGTTTAACAAAAAGGTTGTTCTCAAAAACATTAATTTAACAATTAAAAAAGGCGATAAAATCGCTTTAATTGGTGTTAATGGATGCGGAAAAACAACTTTAACCGAAATGATTTTAGATCTTAAAATTCCTTCGAGTGGGAAAATTTTTTATAACATTCCTAAAAGAAATTTTTTGTTGAATACTCAGGTTGTTTATCAAACTGGTGATTATCCAAGAAAATTAAAGATTAAAGATATCATTAACTTGTACAAAAACTTTTTTAAATTAACTACCAAAGATAGTGTAATCGAAGATTTACTCAAAAGATTGCAACTTGATAGTTTAAAGTTGACAAAAATCAACAAACTTTCTTTTGGTCAAAGAAAAAAACTAGAAGCGATTTTAGTGTTAATTGTTCCGGGTCATTTTTTAATTATTGATGAATTAACCGCAGGTGTTGATATTAACGGAAGGGTTGAATTGTTGGAAATGTTTAATCAATTATATGAAAAAAACCCTGAAAAATCAATGATTTGAATCACTCACGATATTGAAGAAATTAATCTATGTAATCGAATCATCATGATATCAAAACGTGAAAAAAAAATTACTTTTGATGGAACGTTAATAGAAGCTGTTAAAAAATGAAAAACAATCAAAAATATGGTTTACGAATACATTAAGAAAGAAATTAAAAGGTAGGGTGAAAGTATGTCGAATTCTTTAGGTTTTAAAAAAATTATATTAGCGTTTTTTAAAAAACCAAAAACCAGCGCAAAAAAAGCAAAAACCAGCGCAAAAAAATCAAGTACTGAATTTAAATACCATTTCTTTTGACAAAATTGGATTGTTTTTAAATTGTTGGTACGATTGTTTTTTAACGATCGCGTTGCGGTTTTTCTTACATTAATTTTTCCGTTGTTTATATCAATCGTTTATTTAATTTTATATAAAACGAACGTTGTTACAGAACATCTATTTAGTTATGGGGGCATTCCGGGAGTCACCAATATTAAAAAGTGATACGAATTTACAATTTATAGTGTTGGATTTATAGCATTTATTTATCTGGCGGTTTCGATTGCAGATATCAAACACACAATCCTTTTTAAAAAGATAATTAGTGGTTTTACAACCAAAGGTGTTTTGTTATTCTTGTTTTTTATCTTTTATCTTTTTTTAACCATTTTTGCACTTGGGGCAAAATTCGCAATTTTTATGTTTTACCCTTCATTTAGTAATTATATTGTCAAAATAACCCAGTGAAAATACATGATTTGCGCATTGTTTTTGTTTGTTTTGACCAACCTTTCGTTAGGGTTATTGTTTTCGTCATTCAAAATTGGTTCAAAAGGCGTTTTTCCAATTACGCTTGTTGTGTTTTTTTTGGTGTTGTTTGTTGCTGGATTATGAATTGGTCCAAGTGATGTTGAAAGTCTTTTTTTTACAGGAGGAGGACGGGCTTCTTTAAAGTATAGTAAAATTTCAGGAAGTGCAAAAATTTGAAGGTATTTAACATTCGTAAGCCCACTTCAACCAGGAATGAAAACAATGGTTTCATCATCGTCTATAAATGGATTTAATGATTTGATAACGACCACCCAACCAAAGGAATTTTACAATTCGAACATTAATTATTTCGGTAGTGAAATTATTAAAAATAATCTTTCTATATCGCCGGTTTTCTCATCTTTAGATGAATTCAAAAAAGAAATCATTACCGCCGAAGGTTTGCAGAAATGAATTAGTGCCATCAAAACTCAGCAATCTCAACTGATAAAATCAGTTCAAATAATCAATGAAAATACAAGAGAATTTGCTGATGCTTTAAAAGAAAAAAGAGTCCTTATGAGTCGTTTTTCAGATAATTATTATAATTTCACCATTATAAGAAGTGGTTTGTATAATAATTATTTAACGCCGTTTTTAATTAATTTTGGTTGAATTTTAGGTATTAATGGTTTGACTTTATTTTTGTGAAAAAAAACTAACCAGTTTTAAATTATTTTAAAATTCAAGTTTTGATCGCTTTAGCGACACCGTGTTGATCAAAGGCTGATGTTTGATACTGACAAAGCTTTTTGATTAAAGGGTTGGCGTTTGCAACGGCAAAACCATATTTAACGAACTCAACTAAAGGAAGATCATTTAAACTGTCAACAATGGCACCAGTATTTGTTTGTGAAATTTTTAATTGTTTGGCTAAATTGGCAACCGCGGCCCCTTTGTGACCAGTGATGGATGTAATTTCCAAAACTGAATCATAGTTTTTATTAACTTTTAGATCGCTTATTGAATCTATTTTCTGGAAAACTTCATTTAAAAGCGGTATTTCATTAGTGAAAATGTTAATACGGATAATTTTTGATTGTAAAATCGCTTCATTAAATGTGTGGAAATTTTGATTATTAATTTGATGGAGTTTAAAACCAGAATTCGGTTGATTAATTGTGAAGCTGTTAATTTTACTGGTTTTTTCATCAAAAACATAAAAAACGGCGTATAAATTATGGTTACTTTCGATAATTCGTTTAACGCTTTGAAGGGCAGAAAATTCAATTGATTCAATCGCACAAAAAATTTCATTTTTTAAATCGTACATCAAAGATCCACCAAAACAAATGTGATAATTTAATTTTAATGTTTTCGCATAACCAAAAGAACGTAAAAAACTTCTTCCGGTAACAATAACAACCTCGCATAACGATTGAGCGTGAAGTTGTTTGATTGCTGAGACGTTTTTAGGATCAATTTTATTCAATCCAAACCCAACCAAGGTGTGATCTAAATCAATTGCTAAAAGTTTAATCGGGAGTGTTTTTTTTGGTTTTTCCATTTGTGAGATTGTTGAAATTAATCAAATGATAGTTATTATCTCAGTATTTTACCACCGGTCATAAAATATTATTTGTAGAACTAATGATAACTTGATGAAAATTACTGATCAACTTCATAACTTGATGACGATAATTTTCATCTAAAAAATCAAAACCATCAATAATAAAGGTGACTTTTTTCTTGTTGTGTTTGATATATCAAGCGATTGCGAAATGCAATATTAAACGAATTAAATTTTTAGTGGTTCAAGAACACGCTACATATAATTGATCAGTTTCTATATCAAAAAATTGAACAGTATCGCTGATAATTGGAATTTGATATGGATGTTTAAAATTTTTATCGTGGCGTTTTTGCTTTCAAAAGTCAAGAAGCTGGTGTTGCAAAGAATGAACGTTTTTTTGCGTAATGTTTTTTAATCAACTAATTAGTTTGATGTTAAAAATTTTTAATTGAGGAAAAAATTGTTGACACAAATAAATGATGTTTTTGTTTATGTCAGTAACAAAGTTGTGGTGCTTTTCTCAAATTAAATATAAATAGTGGGTAAGTTTTTTTTCACACTCAATTAAATTTTCTGGTGGTTTTTTTAGATCGTTTGCCGATATTTTTTCTCTAATGTTTAATCAAATATAATATTCCTTAAAACATTTGATAATCAAATCTCTATAATCACTATCGAATCTACTGATATTCAAATTGAAAAAATGAGATTGTTTTTGAATTTTTTCAAAGTTTAGGGTTTGGGAAGAAACAAAAAAAGTTGGATTTTGTGAAACCAAAAACAATGGTTTTGCTTTGCGTCCGTCAAAATAAAAAGTTTTGTATTTTTCTAAATAAGCTTTTATAGTTTTTTTTTCAAAAGAGGCGAATTCTAAAGAGCAATTAATTTGGGAAAATTGATTATTACCTTTGATACGTTTTATGTCGTGGTGGAGTTGTGAAAAACCGTTTGTTGCAAAAAACAACGCATCACAAAAAGTTGTTTTGTTAGTGTTGTTATTACCGATTAAAAAATTTTTTTCTTTTAATTCTAGTTCAATCTTAGAAATTTTAAAATAATTTTGGATTTGAACTTTTTTTATCATTTTTTTTTAGTCCCAAACAGGTAAAATTAAATTAAATATTTGATTGTTTTCTTCGATTGTTAAAAGAATTGGTCCTTCTTTTTCAGAAAATTTGATGCGAACCTGAGTTTTTGAAGGGAAGCTTCTTAAAGATTCTAATAAAAAACGGGATTGAAATTTAATTTTTTGGTTTTCGCCATCAATATAAGATGTGGCAATCTTTTGATTGTGATGCCCTTTTGAAGATGAGGTTGAAGAAACCTCGAAAACACCTTCTTTGATTGATAAACAAACCGATGTTCAAGGTTCAGTTTCTTCACGAAAAACACTACATCTCTCAATAACTTTAATTAATGTTTCTGTTAAACAAACAACTTCAGTTGTAAAATTACGCTCTAATTGTTTTGTTAAATCTGGATATTGACCATCAATTAAAGGGCTTAAGAGTTTAATCTGTTCATCTAAATTAATTGAGATTTGATTTTTGTTGTAAATTATTTTGGCTGTTTTACAACCGATATCGTTTAAACGGTTAATTTCATAAACGGTGTTGATTGGTAAAATTAAATCTATTTTTTCAGAAAATGGAATTAATTGTTTTCAAACCAAACGTAACGTATCTGTTGTTGAGGCTACAAGGTGGGAATTTTTGTTGCTAACGCTAACTCCTTGGAAAATTGGTTTTCCCTCTTTATTAGCAGTAGCGAACGCTAATTCATTACTAATGTCATGAAAAACATTTGCTGGTAATTCAGTGGAAACTCCTTCAATATCAAAATTAATTTTTTCTCATTGATCAGTTTCAACTAAATTAATGCTAGTTTTTGAATTATTGGTAACTATTTGAAGAACATTGTTTTCCAAAACTATTAAGTGTAACTTTTCTTCGTAAAATCTTTGAATCAACTCATTGATTAAATTAGCATTAACTAATATTTTACCTTCTTTAATTACTTCAAAATCATATAAATTTTTATCAAATTCAGCACTGATTGCTAATTTTTTATTATTAACTTGAATGATTAATTTATTTTTTTTTGACACAAAAAATAAATTACAATTCTTGTCATAAGAAGCAATTTTATTTACGTAACGGAAAAATCTTTTTAATAACGATGCAGAAATTATAATTTTCATACTTTGGAATAAATTACAAGTATTATACTACTTTATCTTCGGATATTTTTTTATCTTTAAAGCAGTTTTGATTTAAAATTAAAAATTTAATAAACACCAAAAAACATCAATTAAATTTAGGTTAAATAAAATGAGATAAATTAATTTTTTATTTTATTATTATTAGTTTAAAAAAAATGTTGTTAACTTTTCAAACCCATGTTAAAAAGAGTTATTTTGTTATTTATTTTGTTATTTATTTTGTTGCTTAATCAATTTTAAAAAGAACATAAAACGCGTTTTAATTAACGCTACCAAACTTAAAATAATACTTAAAAATTGATATCAATCTTTACACAATATTGTTTTAATATCCAACCATGAAAAAATATACTTATTGAAGAATAATGTATTTTTTTTATTAATTATTAGCGGCTTTCTTGCATTTTTTGGTTATGATTTCAATATCTTTAGCAATTGCTTTTTCTTCGCGTTTTCGTTTTTCGATAATTTTAACCCCCGTTAGGACGCTAGAGTGGTTTTTCAAGTGGAAAAGATTTGCAATTTTTCGACAAGTACTTAAAGTTAAGTTCCGCATCAAAAAAATTCCAATGTAACGAATTTTAACAATTTGTCTTTTCCGACTTCGGCTGGTTAAATCTTTACGACTAACATTATAATAATTTGCAACGATGTTGAAAATTTGATTAATTGTGATTTTATTATTTTGATTAATTCATTTTCTTTTACCAAAAATTTGTTTAATTGTTTCAACACCAATTTGAGTACTGTTAAAATTATCAAATTCTCATTGGAATGACAACCTTTTAACAATTCCCTCTAATTTTCGAATATCATTTGCATAATTTTGAGCAATGATATTAATGGCGTCTTCTTTCAAGTGCATTTTTGGACAAAAAATACGCATTTTTTGACGGACAATTTTAGCACTAACCAATAAGTTTGGTTGTTTGATTTCCAACAGCAAACCTTTTTGGAATCGTGATTTTAATCGTTTTTCAAATCCAACAAAATCCTCTGGATGTGTTTCTGCAGTAAAAATGATGTTTTTATTGTTTTTTAGAGCGTTGTTAATAATTTGAAACAAAATTTCGTTTGTTTTCGTTTTATTACTCAACAAATGAATATCATCAAACAAATAAACTTTATATTTATTAAATTCTTTTTTTCATTTTTCAATTTCAAATCCTGAAAGTGATAATTTTTCAAACACTTCTGAAGCAAATTCTAATCCTGATGTGTACCAAACATCGTTTTTCGGTAAAACATCTTTTATCAAACGTAAAATACTTGTTTTACCCAAACCCGAATGACTGTAAATGAAAAGCGGACTTCAGAGATTCTCTCCATTTAACATTCTTTCAATGATTTCAATAATTTTACGATTGAAATTTCCAACAATAATCGTTTTATCAATATTTAGAACAATTTTGGTTTTTTGATTTTTATTCATGACTGGAGAATTCGTTAATATCGAATCAGGATTCTTTTGCATGTTTTTTAAGGGCGTTAAAACGAAACTGACTTTTTTAACTTTGCTTTGAATTTTTTGTAAAAAAGCATCCGCCAATTTATTTGTTTGAATATAGTCGATGCTTGCTTGGTTTAACACCGCAAAAACAATTTTTTCGGAATTGTTTTCAATAATTTCTGAATTTAACAAATTTTCTAAATGTAGTGAATGATTTATGTTTTTTAATTTTGATTTTATAAAAAAAAATCACATACGATTAAGATAATGGTTTTTAGTTTTCATATTTTTCTATTATTTTAACTTTTATTTATTGTTTTTTTTCGATTTAATCATCACCAACATTTTTACAATTATTTGACACACTTTAATCCCAATGACTAATTCAAATAAACAAACACTAAAAACTTCAAAAAAATTATTTATTAGTGTTGTTTGAAAGTTTGAAACTGGTAAAAGTAATTACAATCATCACTACCAACATTTTACTTATTTTTTATCACTTTTACGCAGTTACTTTTTTATAGAAACAGAGCATAAAAATATTATAAAAACCTAAATTAAATTATTTTTATGTAAAAATATTTATATTTTAATTATAAAATTAATCTATAATCTTTTATTTAAAATTGATGAATTTCAAATAAAATCTTTTATACAACAACTTAAAATTAAAAGCTAGCATTAACCATATAAACACAACACACAAAAATTCAAAGTGAACTCGAATTAAAAATCAAAGATATTTAACTAAATAAAATCAAAAGGAGATTAAATATGGAAACAAATAAAAACAATGAACCCTCTAATAAAAAAAGGTATTCAAACAAACAAAAACTTATTTTAAGCGGAGCATTAACACTGTTAATTGCTGGCGTATCAGTTGGAGGCGTAATGTTGGTTAAAGATGCCAAACTCAACGAAACTAATAAAAAATTAGTTGGTATTCAAAACAAAAACAAAACTTTAGAACTTCAACTCAAAACAACTCACGACAAATTATCAAAGACAATTAATGCTAAATTAAAAGAAATCAAAGAAAATCAAAAAAAAGAAGCTAAAAATTACAATACTTTGAAAAAAAGTTTAAAAACTGAAACCGATAAAGCGATCGCTTTTAAGGAATTGTTTAACAAATTCAAAACATCAACACTCAAAACTAATGAAGAGGCATCAAAGTCGCTTAATTCATTCATAGAACAAACCGAATTTAATTTCATTGAATTAGAAGGTAATGACTTTGCACAAGCTATTCATACTTTTTTTAATAAAAATAAAGACGAATATAAAAAAGCTTTTAATGATTTTAAAAAAATCCTGATTAAACAAACTTTTGAAAATTCATTTATTTTTGAATTAGTAGCCAACGGACGTACTTTTACAGGTATAACGGCAACCAACTTAAAAAGCACGCAAACAAGCTTATTAAATCAACAAATAGGGGTTGCAAAAAATAAAGGCAAAACATTAGAAGATTATAAAAACGAAGTTAAAACTGAGTTTTTAAAATCGGTGAAAAACAACTCATCTAGTGAAACACAATATAACAAAGCTTTGGAAGTTTGAAAGCAAACCGACGAGGGGGTATTTGTAAGAGACCCCAATGAATTAAAAGTTATGTTTGAAAATGCGCCAGAATACAAAATTGCGTGAGTTAAATATTTATCTAATATTGATGATTTAAAGACTAACTTAAAAACTTTAACGAATAAATTAGCTGCTAAATTAGATAAAACAGAGTGATCAATCCCCAAATTAGAAGAATTATTAAAAAGCTCTTTTGCTAGTAAAGATTTAAGTGAATTAAACCAAGCAAAACTATCTAGTTTGAAAACAGAATTAGTAACTACATTAGCCGATAAATTTAAAGATTATGCTTTGAAAAGCGACGTTACCAAAGAAGAATTAACAATTTTATTAAACGACGTTTTTGCTAGTAAAGATTTAAGTGAATTAGACCAAGCAAAAGTAGATAGTTTGAAAAAATTGTTAAAAAATACATTTAATAAATATGCTTTGAAAAGTGAGATTACCGAACAAGCATTAAAACAATCATTAAAAGGCGTTTTTGCTAGTAAAGATTTAAGTGAATTAGACCAAGCAAAACTAAATAGTTTGAAAAACGAATTAGTAACTGCGTTAATTAATAAATTTGATGCTTATGCTTTGAAAGGTCAAATTACCGAAGCAGCATTAACAGAAATATTAAGCGGCACTTTTGCTAAAAAAGAACTTACATCATTAAATGCTGATGGTACGTTGAAAGATAGTGTTAAAACTAAAATTCAAGACCTTATTAACGCCGATAAGCTTATGAAACAACTAAAAAAAATAATGCTTAAAACAGACGGAACAACAACGCCCGATACTGTTAAGGAAGTAATTTATAATATTGTAAAAAACAAGTTAATTAAAAACACCTTTGACAGTGTTGTTGTTGAATTAAAACGTTTAGATGATGTTGCACAAAATAAACATTTACACAACTCTACCATCGATAAAAATTTCTTTTACAGATTAGCACCAACCTTGTTTGAAACACCAACACAAGCAAACGAAATATTAAGCGATCTTTTATCTGGTTCAACAGCAAAACCAAATACAAACGCACTATGAAAAGTTGGAGCGAGCAATGGGTGAAAAGTTGGAACACTTAATGACTTCAAAGCGAAAAAGGACCAAGAATATACAAAGATAATTTTCTACCCCTCTCAATTAGGCTGAGGAGTAAGCTATAATGCGAACGCTAAATACACTCCAGCACCAGCGGAAAAAACAGACAAAACACCAGCACCAGCGGAAGCAACAAATACAGGTGAAAATGATGAATCAAGTTAAATAAATTAACTTAATAACTGCTCGGCAACAAAGCCCTTTTACACTTAAAAAATGTAAAAGGGCTTTTTGCTTAGATAACTTAGATCGAGCGGTCAAAAAACCACCACTGTATTTTTTTGTAATTGACTATAAAATCAAAACTTTAAAATACCAAAAATTAGCAGGATAATTATTAAAATTTGCTTATAAAAACAACCCCAATAAAGAGTTCAATTTAAGTGTGACTTACATAAACATAATCAAAATCACGCTAAATTCACCCCTTAAGTCATGTTTTACATCAAGTTAAAACGAAACACCAACGGGAAATAAACTTAAAACAACAAAATATAAATAAATAACAAAATAAACCGTTTAGAAACTTTAATAAAACGATTATTACTTTGC
>JAYJMH010027767.1:0-43124 GCA_036873815.1 Phacellophora camtschatica
ACTACACTACACTACACTACACTACACTACACTACACTACACTACACTACACTACACTACACTACACTACACTACACACAAATGCATTGACTGCCATGCACTGCACTGCACTCATTTAATCTTCCACGCAAGTAAATGTTAGTAGCATAGTTAGTGTTTTCATTTGAGTAGTTATCAGTATTACTCAAACAGCCTGTGACTCTGGTCTGTCATGGTCTAGAAAAGCATATTCCAATTTTCTATGTGACTTTATATCAGTCTAGCTGGTTCTTAACTTTCATGTTCTTGTTTGCGGGATTTTACTGTATACTCTAGACTTTAAATAAGTCTTTACCTATTATAAACATATGTTATTGTGAACGTTCTTTTTTAATTTTCTTTGCAGAAAAAATCACGGCCTGATAACATCAATGGAAAAATTAGTACAATGTCACTGGGACTTACTGACAGCGAGGACGAGTCTAACCATTTGAGAAGAAACAATCTCAGGAAAGGTACAAAAATTAAATTAATTCACTTTTTGTCTTGTTTCTTTAAATTAATGCAAACTAATGCAAGGTTTTAAATGCACTCTTTCAACAAAAATCCGCCATTATGGATTTTTTCGAAGCCACGCCTATGGCATATAAAAGCACCTGACCTGACCTGACCGTGTGAGCAATAATTGTCGCAGAAATTTTTTTCAAAACGTGATCCTGCAGGAAATTTTGTCGATAGTTGCCTTGTTTATTTATGTTAAATTGCCAATATCTTGCAGGAAATTTGAGGCAAAATTCATTTCATTTCATTTTAAAATTCTTTATACAGGGATACAAATTCAGACTAACTGTTTTGAAGTTGACCCTGTTTTCTAGCCATGGCCACGCCCTTAGTTTTAACCGGTTCTTTGATAGATTTTGAACGATCGTAAAATCGGAACCGTTTGTTTTAACTGGTTCTTTGATAAATTTTGAACAATCGTAAAATCGGAATCATTTGTTTGTTTTAACCGGTTCTTTGATAAATTTTGAACGATCATAAAATCGGAACCGTTTGTTTTAACCGGTTCTTTGATAAATTTTGAACGATCATAAAATTGGAACCGATTGTTTTAACCGGTTCTTTAATAAATGTTGAACGATCGTAAAATCGGAACCGTTTGCGGTATTGAAGTGAAATTTTGTATTTGTTCATGTTTCATTGGTGTCTTGATGTGGTAAAGAAATGAACTCAATCGGAGATGGTGGATTGAAAACGTTTTAAAAATTTGATGATTTGATATGGAATGACCCTGTGTGATCTTCCAATTTGTTTTGGAAATATTAATTAGAAATTTCCACTTTGCATAGCTCTCTCTCTATAAAGTGTACATCACTGGGATGGATCCACTTTGGGTGTCAGCCTTGGCAATGTGCCCGTCCTAGAGAGAGTTTTCTTTCAAATTGGCGCTTGAAATACAAAAGTAGTGTTCGTGTTAATGAAGTGTTGACGTACATAGAGTTGACTTTACGCTTGATCTTACCTTAATTATATATCTAATTAAATTTTAAATTATTTGCACTTTTTCATTCTTAAATTATTTTCAATTTTAGATTCACCATCATGGTATTCCACTGCTTCTAGATTTGTCGATACGTCAATCGACGATACCAGAACAGACAATTTCGTCATGACTCAAACACGTGATAGATTTCAGCTGCAGCCTTCTAAACTGTTAACTGGGAATTTATTGAAAGTCGACTCTAATTCTTCCATTGATACCAAATCGCAACAGGGTTCAGTGAGGCATAGACGAAACAACCAACTTGCAACAGGAAACAATCTCGAAAACACTCGTCCACGAGAAAACAGTAAGATTCAAGCACCAGATAGAAGAAAATCCTTTCTAGTAGCTATTATTTTGGTCATATTTAAACTATTTTTATCGTGCGCATTTTTGTCGAGTATCATGCTAAATGTTTACTTTTTAAGAAGATATAAATTGTGAACTTTTAAAATTTGGTTGTGATGCTTCAAGTAGTAATTTAGAAGTTTTCTAACTGAATTGTATAGTTTTTTTTGCCTTTTATACATTATCGTGGAAAATGTATGACGAACAACCTGAAAATACTGTTTGAAATTACTTTATCATCTTCTGACAGCAGCACAGGATAATTTGGTATTTTATTTACCTGTATATAAATTTTGAAAATTTGCTAACTTGGGAAAAATGTTGTACAGTATCATTTTAAATAGTATTTTTGAAAATTATTCTATTTTCACATAACAAGCTTTACGTTCTGCTACAAAAAGAATATTTGAAAATAAATTGTAGCATTCTTTTTGGGCCGAAATAATGGTTTTGAAAATTGCTATATTTTGGGCAAAACACCAAGGTCATAGCCTTGTGTTTGCCCCAAAAAAGTTTTTTTTAATGGTCTATTATGGGAAAATGGCCTTATATTGAAAATTGACCTATTTTGGCATAAAAATCAAGGTCTAAAAGTATAATTTTTTTTTAATTCTTAATTGGTCTATCTTGGCAAAATGGTGATCACGTTTTATGATTTTGTTCCCGCCCGTAAAAAACTACGTATGAAAGCCTCCCCCCCCCCAAAAAAAAAAATGTTCTTCATTGCACAGTCTGTAATTCAAATTAGAGGCCTTCGCGTTTCCAACTATAATGCTGTAGAACTTGT
Organism: Phacellophora camtschatica; assembly: GCA_036873815.1. Taxonomy (NCBI): domain Eukaryota; kingdom Metazoa; phylum Cnidaria; class Scyphozoa; order Semaeostomeae; family Ulmaridae; genus Phacellophora; species Phacellophora camtschatica. The sequence continues at coordinate 2,658 of JAYJMH010027767.1, forward strand.
AATAGAACAACACAGCTTTGGGGGATTTTCGTAAAAGAACAAAATGATTGGTTCAGGTACTGTTATGAAAATATATCCAAGTGTTCCAAGACTTTTGGCAAGAATTGCAGATTTAAATTTATGTAAGAAAATTAATCAAAATAATCAGAAGATATTTCGATAAAACAATCCAAAGACACATTTGACAAAGCATTATTCCTCGTCCGAGGAAAGCTCAAAGTCTTCTACAATGTCATCAGCCTCAACTCCAGGTTCTGTACTAAAAACTGGCATTTTAGCATTTTGATCTTTTTTCTTTGACGTTCCTTTTGCTTGTGTTTTCTTCGACTCGCCATTAGCAGTTTCGGTTTTCTTTCTTCGTTTTGGTTCAGGCTTACTTTCCTCATCGGATTCGTTCTCTTCGTCATTGTCCAAATCCTTCAAGAAACAATATAGTCAAAAGGTTACCAAGTTTAAAGATAGAAGTTCTTGTTACCCATAATATAACCTGCTGGGAGTAATAAAACCTATTAAGTAATCCCAGAGCTAAATGAAATCCAACGTTAGTGGCTGTTCCAAAGCCACAATGTAATATTTCAAGCAGATTGCAGTGGTATTGAATAGATTTCAGCAAACAACAAGGTATCAAACTATGAATTGAAGCATCTCATGTCAAGCATGAGCAAAACAAAAGTTCTCCTCCGCAGCAGTAGCTTTGCAGAAGTGTTAACATTTTTGGGCTACCGGTAGGAGTTCTCAAAAACCTTGCTCACCATTACACAACCTGGGTTCTTCCTCGGAAATAACAATTAAATAGCACTTCATCTATAGTAAGTTTGCTTTGTTTTCACAATATGACAATAGAGCATTATGCTAGCTCATCCGCTGCGAATTGGCTACAACAGAAATATTTGAAGCTTCTCCGACTTATTTCTATTTTCATCTTAGATTTAGCATATACAAACTAACCTAATTCAAAAGATCTAATTACGTTATAGTTTCTGAAATCATTATAAAATTATGTCAGCATTTACCTCCTGAAAATATAACGTTTTATGTTGTTCAACAATAGGTCATATGGCTCCTCCCGGGGTGTAAGGGTTAAATAACATCAGGTAAAAATATGATGTTTCAATCTTTGCAGATACATTTTATGCACGAATTTATTTCTCACCTAAACAGGCAATTTTGCAGGGGAGTAGCACATCCAAAACAACGTTCTACCCGCATATACCCAATGAAAATATGACATTTTACGTTGTTTGTTATTGGGCCGTATGGGTGAAAGGGTTAAATTTAACAACCTCATAACTAATAAAGCATTTCTACATTGCTTTCTATAATTCAGTTGTAACCAGCAAATTAGTTTTGAAATTGTTCCCCTGTCAGGCAAAAACGTTTTAAAAAAGTAAAATCTTACCCCAGTGTCATCTTGTTTTGAATTGGCATTGGAAATTTCTTTCATTTTCTGCCAAGTCTCAAAGAATTTTTGAAGCGAATTCTTCTGCTGAGCATAAGCGTTCTCCCAATTTTGCTGCAAACAAAACAACAAATCGTGTGTAAAGGTGAAGTAAGGTTTGATAAATAAAAATACTGGAGGAACTCTGTCACGCCCGAAAAAGCCACAAAAATATTAAGAAAATATTGAGAAAATGCTAAGAAAATATGCATAATTTTTTTGGTAAAAATTAGAAGAGTTAAAAGGTTCTCTTTGATTCCCGACCAAAAGAGCTGACGAGCCACTTTGGCCAAACTCCTAAATACAAATATTTCATGACTACAAGTTTTTCACAAGTGTGTCAACACGGCTAAACCAGGCTGGCTTTTTTGCGTAATCGTATCAATCAAACAACACCCAATGTTAGCTAGGACCAAGAAATTTGCAAACGGTTCTTTTGATAATAAATTAATGCTGATGCAATGTGCTTCAACAAAATCATTTTTAATTAACAGCCTTACCACTTCCTCGATATCCTTTGGACTAAAAGTAACTGACGAACGCTTTCTCGACACTTCGTGGCCTGCTTCCTGTAACTAAAAAAGTTTTGAAAATTAGAAAAAATACACGACAGAAATGTTTTTCAAAACATGGCTCTGAAAATTATATAAAAAATGCTTTAACACCATACCAACAGTACTCTTTTGAAGTCAGTTTAACTTCTTCTTTTTCATATTTGCAAATGTAATTTTTTGGCACACAGACCTTGAACTAATAAAGCCTAATTAGCACATCGAAGAAAATAAGATAAGCTTCACGCAGTGACAGGGAAAAAACTAGACTTGTGTAAGTCTCAATATTGTTTCCCTGTCCCAAGTTTCAATATTGTGTCCCTGTCCCAAGTCGGTGATAAATCGATGGCAGGGACGAGCGAAGCAAGTGCCGACTTAGGACAGAATATTGAGACTTGCACAGGTCTATAGAAAAACCAGCAATTATGGCTGTAACTGCGTTGGATAGACTATGGCTAGCCTAGATTTTACCCTTGATAGAAATTTGTAAATAATATTTTTTTCGCGTATAAATTTTAACTAATACAGATAGCACCAAATTTCACGAAAATTATAGCCTCGTTCATGGGGTAGGCAAACAGTTCTTTAAATAAATTAATCCGCAAAGGATCAATCGGAACAAAATCGGTCTTCACAAAAATTACAATTGTTATCAATCTGGCAACTGGTTTTTGACAAACTATGGTAAACAGAAATTAAATTTTTAAAATCTTATAAACCTTGTCAACAATTTGTTTGATCTGTTTGCTAAACTTAGCAACTTCAGTTTTCTTCATAAATCTCTTCATCTGAAAAAAAAAACAGACATAAATTTTGCAATCGAGCCTTTAAATTCGAAAATTGTGTTGCGCTACTTTTGCCAGTGTATCCGAATCAAGTTTTGCAAATTGGATAGCTTTAGTTTAGGCCCCCTAGAAAAATCATTAGTTTATCATCCCCGCGCGCGTCATATTTTCCTCCCGCGACAATATTTTTTTTATTCATGAAATTTTTTTTTCGTATTAACCTTTGATAAATATTGCATCCTTGGGAATTAATATTATAACCTTATACAGAAAAAACTGAACGCCAGAACCTTCTACAGAAAAAAAATATTTAAAAAAAATGCGCCCGCCCGCGTCTAAAAAGTTCTGAAAAAGGATGATAAACTAATGATTTTTTTTAGGGGGCCTTAAATGGCTAACGATATAGTATTATAATCATAGATTGTAAATTTAATTTAATTTTCTTTATCAATGCTAAAAAAGTATCCTAGATCTGCAATGTTTGTAAAAAAAAATACCAAATAAAAATTGACTCCCTCGCGATAACTATATTTAAAAGTGAAATCACGCGTTTCAAAAACTTACCCTCAGACAAATAGGAAATACGAGCTCAGGAAAAGCAATTGAAGTAGACAAGTTGACAAAGTGTTCAAGGATTAACTCGCAGACATTTTCCATTACACAGTCCTACAAAAATAGTGTAAATAAGTATTTTATCATTCTATTATGAACTGCACGAGACACGTTGGATTGCATAATCTAGTGGTACCCTGGTAGTGATTTATAATATATAGATGATTTTGCAATGATAATAAAACAATAACTTTATACTTGTGGGTTGTGTAATTTTTGTATTTTTATAATATTCACAATCGTCATAACTATTATCTTTTATACTAACCATAATTACTAACCATATTACATGTTCTTGCTGTTGCTGTTTGTGTTCAAACTTTTGTTAACAAATATGTATTGTGATTTATTGATTGATTTATTAGTATTATTATTTACGGCCCAAGCCAGATAAGCCCTCCTTCCCATGAGTCGTGTAGAATGCAATTTTTAGATCTAATTTTATTATATCCATTTATCTGTAAACATTTTGCATTCTCGAATAAAAATGATCATGTGCGATGGGGTATAAAAAAAAACAACGAAAAAGAACACAGTTACGTTGTGGTTTTAGTTTCATTGGAAACCGATTGATATGTCAAATCACTGCGACGGTACCTCTAGATTAGAGCACCCACCATGTCTCCAACAACTCATGATACGATTATGTAAATATGAGGAGAAAAAAACCTCAACAATGGCATACAGTAAATCCCCGCTATTAAGAAACTAGATGTTTGGCTTTAGCCTCGTTGTCTATCAAATCATTCTATTATTCTTCTATAGTTCTACTTAAGATTTTGAGCCTCGATTTCTTAATTTGCAGTTTTTTGCTGGCGGGGATCTACTCTAACCTAGTTTCCAAAAATAAATCCACGTAAAAAGATCGAAGAAAAACAAAAATATGAGTAGACAGAAACTTCATTTAAAGTAAATAAAAGTGATAAACGCGAAGATAAAAGTAGCGAACGCCAGAGAACTGGGCAATCTAAAAATAAATGTAGCTATTTCTCCAATCAAATTTGACAAACTGAAGGAGTTATTCCTGTGATTACTTTCAAAAACAGTCTCCAGGTCCACTGCGCTGCATCACAGAACTGTTTATTTCTAGAGCAGAGCCCTATATATCCGTCAATTTACTTATTAGGCATATTAAGTTATGTTAAATAAACATGTTATACTCAAATCAGTTGGAATTGTTGACTATGGCGATAGTGATACCATGTGGTGATAGCATATGACGATAGCATGATGCCTTGTGATTTTAGAGACGTTTTTACGTGACTCGTTGCCTTTAATACATTACCTGGAATGCACGTGTGTGAAGCTGAGACTTGGGTACTTTCAAAACACATGATAAATCTGGAGCTTTTGCAGTCGATGGCTTCGTCTTCTTGTTAAACTCAGGTGACTCCAAGGCCTGAATGAAAAAGAACAATTTCGATGAAAACAAATTTATGTAAAAATAAATTTTATATAAAAGTAAAATTAGACAAAAATAAAAAACTTCTTTTGTGATGGGTTTTTGAAAATAAGAACGATTTATCATATACATTCACCTGTTAACCCCCGGACTTAGTTCTAATAAACAGGCAAATCCCATTTAATTTTCATATAGCAGGGGGTAGTACAAGCAAACCAAATCAACAAATGAAGTCACAATGAACAGTTCTTGAATGAATAATAAATTCCGTGTGTATATATTCCTTGAAAATATAGCGTTCTACAATGTTTATAAATGGGTCATGTCTTTTACTGCCAGAGTTAAAAGGGCAGAAACATAATACACATTCCTGGAGACCATACTGAGTGCGTGGCTAAAGTCCCAATTTTCCACAAATTCCTTGCTTTTCCTATTGTGTTTGCATAAAGGGCTAAATTGAGCTTTTAGCCAAGCAATTTTTGAAAAGCTCGGCAGTCCCTGAATCCATTAAAGTTCATTTGGAAATCCTTTCACGTAATTCAGAAATCACTTCACGTAATTCAGAAGTCATTTCACGTAATTCAGAAATCGTTTCACGTAATTCAGAAATCATTTCACGTAATTCAGAAATCATTTCACGTAATTCAGAAATCATTTCACGTAATTAAGAACTGTTACTTTACCTCAACAAGATACGATGCCACAGGAATATATGTATCTGTCGCCTTTGAAAGCATGTTCAAAGAATGCAAACAGTGAAATCGTAGAGGATAGTATCGAGTTGTCGGAATTAATCTAAAAAATAAACAAGTATATAAATCATTACTTTTGCAAACTACGTTCTTGTATATCAATTCAGAACAAAAATGTTAAAATTATCAATCTCATTCGCAAGACTAAAACTTTCTCACCTTACAACTCCAAGTGCGACTTGCACCACTGGGTATATCAAGGGTGCCAATGTCTCACTGTGAAGTTCACCGAGAACACGTGACCAGAGTTGTAAACAGCTGATGTACTGCCAGTTATAAACAGATTGATAGGCATCCTAAAATGAAATATATTTGGTAATTTGGTAACCAAAAAAGATACAAAAAATGTCTCCCCAGCTGGGGAGGAGCTTCAGTCGATAGTCTTGTTTTTCCATGTTTTGGGCCATTCGAGCTCTCTAAGGTTAGCAGATTACGATATATGTTATAAGGAATACTTCTCATTGTTATTATGGCATTTCCGTAATAATAATTTGTTCCGCGAAAACATTAACTTTAGAGTGCATCGTATCGTATCGTATCGTATCGTATCGTATCGTATCGTATCGTATCGCGTCGCGTCGCGTCGTGTCGTGTCGCGTCGCGTCGCGTCGTGTCGTGTCGTGTCGTGTCGTGTCGTGTCGTGTCGTGTCGTATTTTACTAAATTGTATTGTATATTATTGTATAGTATTGTATTGTAATACACAGAATTGTATTGCAGTTTCAGAAGAAGCGTTGGAGTCACCTGTGCTTGTAATGTAATTGAATGAAAAAAAATTGAAAAGCGTTGGCAGTTACAAATACCTAAATACCCGCTCGGTTTTAAAGTTAAAAATGAAGCAACGTCTTACTTTCTTTTTTAGAGTAATTGCATTTCTTAAATGTATTGCCATTTGTCTGATGTATATGAATCCATACTGATAGGTAATCCCATGATCCATTGCGAACATTTCAATGAGAGAATTTTGCATAAAAGCTATCAATGGTTTTGTTTTTGCATTTAGAAATTTGGCATGCTTCACAAATCCAAGATATAATTGCTGAAAGAAAAAAACAGTTTTAATAGATTAGTATGAAGAATTTTCAAGTGGTAAGAAAGTGGTAAGGTTACAATCAATAATCACATAATAAAAAATTTAGTAGATTTTGCAAAACTTTAATAATTGAAATATGTATACCTGAAATTTTTCTTCTAGGTAAGACAATTTTATTAGCAGAAAACGCTTTTAAAACAAAAAAAATATACGTACCCCCCATAAAGCTAATAAAAGATCAGTAGAAGACGGAAAATGCACTAGTACATAGGATATGCTCGCGAAAACACTTTATTTTTCATTGATTAAGAATTTAAATTTATTTCTTGGAAACTGTCTATCTTTAACAATAACATAAAATTTACCAATAACATAAAATTGTAGCGTAAGATACCATTATCGATGTTATGATTTATAAACCTTGACAATGAAATCAAATTTTGGCGTAACTCAATTCTCGCAAAATCCATAAAATTTAGCCGTTATGTTTTGTCGTAATATCGCCGTTACACTTTTTCCTAATTTTGCCGTTTCGTTTAACCCAAATTTCGCCGTTTCATTTTGTCGAAGTTTCACCGTTACATGAATTCAAATTTAGGCTTAAAATGTAATTATCGACAATCTATCGTAGTCTACAAACCTTAACAATTAAATCAAATAATTGCGGCATGTAAATAGCAGTCTTCCTGATGCATAAAAAAGAGAGAACTCTAACATGCTCCTCCCCAGATGACCACATACGCACAAGACGCTATAAGAACAAGAGAGCATGTTAGCATCATGTGCGACCATAACAAAAAGTGTCCAAATTGAAATAAAAAATCCAAAGCTGAATTTAATCTGAAATAGAAATTCTGAACCCGAATTTGAAATAACAAAATGAAAACACGCACACCCATTCTAAAATATAACACGTAGACATGTGCACTGAATGTAAACCTAAATAAACAGCGTATCGTGTTTCCGAGTGTCTGTAACACATTTCGTTCCTGCAGGCAGTGGCGCGTGTGTGTGTGTCTTCGTACATGTTAGAACCCTATTGTTTACAAATATTTTCTGTTGTTAAACTATTGTTCTGCTGAGAAATTGAGCCTAGAAATTGCTTAAAGTGGTTTCTTAAACTCATTGCATCCGAATTTAACAAAACGTTCTGTGATATTTCCAATTCAAATTTAAATCTAGATGGACAGGTTATCGTATGTATTAGGAACTTTATAATCAAATTTCTCATTAACACAAATACTACAAAAATAGTGGCATGCAACAATACCTTGATAAGCATTTTGGCAATCTTTGGAAAACAAATGTAATATAAAACGAGATCTTGAACATGACGAACGATGACGGCAACCATACTTGGCTCTGCAAGTTGACGTAACAGCTGTAGGGAACATAAAAAAGGCTTAAACACGAGAGAGGGACAAAATTAACAGCCAAATGGCTGAAACTAACTTATATACACTTTATATGCACTTTTTTATAAGAACAAGCTTTTTAAGAAACACCAGGCTTTTTGAGAAACATTTTTTCATAAAGTTTAGAAGAACGAAAAAAAGAACAAGTGACGACGAAAACGCCTCAGAGGTGAGGCGAAAGCTAAGATGCAAAAAATAACATTGTGTGTCTCACGTGTAGCAAACTTGTCAAACTAAAATATTGTCAAACCAACCTGCAATAAATCCATCAAATAATTCTTGACAGTAACTTTTACTTTTGACCACTGTTTACCACTCGATGGCAGTTTGATTCTGAAATAAATTTTATTATTAAAATACGAAATTTTTAGGCCTTCACAATGGTCTCGAAAAAACCTTTTTCCTATCGGTATTTTTCCGAGAAGTAATAACCCTGGTACCTTTTGTAAAAACAACTTTTTGTCGCACCAATCAAATTGCAAGAATTTAAAATAGAGTGATTTGATTGGTTAATTGAACCTTTTTTATTGAAGACAGGTAGGTAAACAATGGGAATGTTTTGCTGAAATGGTCGTTTTTCTGAATCAATGCCAGTCATTTGTTGGCGTACGAAATATCCTTAAAATTAACAAAACAGTCCATCTTTCTACGTTCTAACACATTGCTAGTAAAAACAGAATAACACAATAAAGTGGTTTCCAAAACAAGCCTTGTTCAGAAACGGGTTCTCAGACATCACTTGGAGAGCGGCTTTTAGCTTTTAAGGGGGGGGGGCGGTACACCCAAATATATGGGTACGGGTATGTGCCGCCAATAAGGATGGGTTTGAAGGCAGTAGATTCTCTAAACATAGGTATGATTTTTAGTAAAAATGCCTTAATGTTGGGTAGTTTGGAATGAAACACAACATTAATATTTGGTTTACACGAAAATTTACACGAACATTAAAGGTGGGTTTATAAAAACTCAGCGGCACACTCCCGTCCGACCGTGGGACATTTCCGACCCCAGGCTTCTTTCTTCCAAGGGCCTGCCGCAAAATAAAAGAAATACAGTATTAGTTTACGAACACTACGGGTAGTTTCAAATTAAAAAAATTACTCACTTTTTTGGATTGGGCTTCTGGTCTTTCAACAAATGATGCTGAAGGACAACTGACACATTTTTCAAGCATGTGTGGACAAGGTTGTTGAATACTGCAATTAATAAACAGAAAAAAAATGTACAAACAGCAACACTACTGGCTTCTGGTTGAAGTTATATCATTGCCCCCTTTATTTTTTCTCTCTCTTTATTAATAGTTAGTACACACAAATTTTAGCTACTTTCATCGCTAATTAAGACTAACTTTTACAAAATACAATATAATCTTAATACAACAAAAATACAGCATATAACAAAAATGTAAACTATTATTAAAATAAATGAGTAGTCACACTTTCAGAGAGTAATGACTTAAACAAAGCTTTGGGAAGTTGGAAATATTACAAAAATTGCTGGCTAACAGGTCTTTGGTACAGGCAATAAAAGTTCAGTGAAAAAACTACAGAGTCTGCAAGAACTAAAAAAGTATTTATGCTTCTTAACAAACCTACCATTTGAATTTTCAACTTTGTATTTAACCTTTTCTTTCGAGCCACCTTCATTTTCCGCAGCTTCCGCAACAGCATCATGAAAAATTCTCATCGTTTTTCGGAGTGTTAACAATGAATTTTTCTGAAGAAAAAATACCCAACCAATTGATTATTTCTTTGTGAGAAATCATTGATATATAAACTAATAAATAAACATTAAACAAAACGTATAACACTAATGTTTTTTAATTTTAGCTCAGCAAGAGCTTTATAAAATGGAGAAAATTTATAAAACGTATAATACTGATTTTTTAAATTTTAGCTCAGCAAAGAGCTTTATAAAATGGAGAAAAGGCAGCTAAACAGTACTTTTAAACATATTTGATCCTATGATATATACTTGCTAGCTTTTGACACTGGAAATGTGTGAGATTCTAAGTTTTGTTGTTAAAAACGGTGTGATTGGGGAAAAAGGTGTGAGCTTCTGGAAACCCAATTTTTCAGTAAATATGTGTTTTGCAGTGTTTAATGCCTCGCTTTTGACACAATTTTATCTGTAAGCGACAAGCACAACAACACAGTCATTGGTTTTACTTGGGCTGGACAAATATAATATGGACTAACAGTAACAGATCCATCCCATCCAAGGGAAGTGATAGCTAAGTTTCAGCTCCTTGATATCTAACCCATTTTGTTTGATCCTGACTGAGATTTGTTACTTCTTTGATTTAGGTTCTTTTCTTGGTACGAAATTTTGAGATGTTCCATTTTCAACATTCATGTCATGAGATATTTTCGTGTTGTGGTGAGATCATGAGATGTAAAGAAAATTCGTGAGTCTCATGTCAAAGGTCTCATGAAATTGATGACATATTAAAAAAAAGTTTACCACAAAGAAAGGAAGACAAATTGTAAGCGAGCCTTAAGAAATCAATAGTAAATAAACAAGAAATTGTAATTGCATCAAAATAAATGATTGCAAATAGCGAGGCTTTTTAAAGTCGTATAAATAAATGATGTATATCAATGTGGTTTAAACCAAAATGCTATTTTTAGAGAAATTGAAAATAAATTCCCTTTTTTAATAAATAGAAACATCTTTGTTATTCTTGTGGCTATTTATGGATTATAACCCTCTTGTATATCCGTCATGTAACTTTAACTTCCAGCACTCTCAATGAACTGTTTCAATTCAACATTAGGGAATTATTTTACAGCCTCCTCTACAATAGCTTCGAAGAAAAGAACCATGTCCCACAGTTTTACAGTCAATGTGTTCAGTTTTTAAATTAACACAGCACCTGTTTATGTGCCAGAAATCTTCAAACGATTTGACGATAGCCGAATCACAAGAAGGTCAAAGAACAAGTTGGACTTTCCAATTCAGAAAAACAACTTCGGGCAAAAATGGATTTCGTATTTAGGACCCAAACTTTGAAACGACTTGATTACAGATTTTATAAGAGCCTCGAAAGCATTTAACATTTTCAAACACAAAATTAAACAATTGTATTTCGAAAAACTAAAAAAACAAGAAGACAACCTTTTTATGCATTATTGAATTTTGTCACAAAACGTACTTAGCTATAGATTTATTTCTTTTCTTATTGTGATCATTCTATTTTTACTTTCTGTTTGCCACCTCTACTGGGACCATTATGGGAACAAGGCCTTCTTTGACCCTTTTAGTGTTATCCTGGACTTGCTACAAGTCTCGCACTTGATCGCAAAAAAACAAAATTTAGCAAGTCCAGTTTCATTTCAGCTACAGTCACATAGACTCAGAGGTGCTTTTAATTTAATCTTTAATTTTTGTTCTTAAATTAATTAGTTCTATATGATGTTTTTAGGCTTTTCTTTTCTGTTGATAAATTTTAAAGTAAGTCTTATTTACTTAATAAACAGTCTTAAAGCCCTTTTTGCACCCTTTCATATGCTATGGTAATTTCTTCAAGTAATTGGATATTTCACTTCTCAACGATTAGAGATTGTGTGTCATATGTAAACAAACCTTACCTCCAGGCCCTTTTTCAATTTTGCTAATGTCTGAAGGGAAACAGTTTCACCATCCCTTACAAAATCATTTTTGTTTGATATGTTTTCTTCTAATTCTTCAGTTTCCATTTCATCCTCTTTCACGTCTTCAGAATGGCTGTGACTTTCAATTTCCTGATTATCAAACAGAATAATGATACATTTAAAAACACTTACTCATTTACCAATCTCAAAAGGATAGATAGCTGAGTTGGCTGTGGGTTTTGTAGTGCCAACATATACTTCTGACAACCGGATTCAAACCTGCTGCATTCTCATAGAGAGTTTGCCTTCTAACACAAGAATACCTTTGGCTACTAAACACTTTACCACTAGAGTTATAGGCCTCTAAACACCTTGCCACTAGATCCTAATTTTGTATAATGCATCGTAAATTCTTTTTACCAAAAATGCACTTTGCAAAAAACTTTAATCCGACTACTGTATACAGCATAGTCATTGAATTCTACCTTTCTGAGAACAGCTAGCTACTTACTGGTGAATATCCACTCAAAATTGGTTGGAAAGTGTTTAGGAGTTATTAACCGTATATTATATATACATTGTAGATCTAATCTTTGATTTAAAATTAAAAAATGTATCACTTTACCATTTTGCCATCTTCTTTGTCAGAATCAGATTGGTTTCCTTCTTCTTCATCACTTGAGCTTGCATCAGACTCGTCAAACTCTAAAAGTTCTTGATCATTTTCTTTCAAATATTTAAAGAATTCAGGGTCTTTATCTTCTAACCTTTTAAGAGCTGCTTTATGCTTGAAATGAACATCTTCTGAATGTATCCTGGAATATAATTAATTGGCCATGTGTTCTATGTGGTAAGTAATTCCTTTGAATTTTCTGCATGTGCAGTGCTGTCAACATCATTTTGGGTGGGTGGAGATATCTCAGCTGTTTCTGTTCACATGGGAAATTTCATCCAGTCTCTTGTTCAAGTTCAATATTAAAACCTGAACATGTAAACAGCCCTAACTCCATAAAATGAAATTTCAATATAAATTGTACCAAACTTCAAGTTAACACAATATTTGGAAATGTTAAAAACTAAGCCTTACTTCCATTGAAATTTTCATTATTGTTTAGTATATTAATGCATATTTGTAAACAAATCTCAAAATGTTTTCAGACTCCTGGAAAATAAACTGCTAGAAATAAGATGCCCTTATGCATATTCAAAAAGGCTTCAGGATAGAAACTTTCTTACCCATCCCCATTTTCACTTAGTTTACTAGTATTATGAATGCTGTTTACATCTTCCTCTTCGTCATCAGAGCAAATATCGGAATCCAGACCATGTGAAAAGAATTCTTCTGTTGAAAGGTCTTTTAGCTTTTTTCTATGAACAAAATTTACAATACAGGCAAGAGATTAAATTAAATAAATTAAAAAGATTAAAAATTAAAGATTCAAACAATTATAATAATACCATTAATTTCAACACATTATACAGAATCAAAAAAATATTTATGTGTTTTTCCCAGGATGAATCCTTTGTGCCCCTGCGCCAAATATTAAACAATAGAACAATATAAATAACAATAGAAGAAGGCTTCTCTGCACCAAAGATCTTGCTAAAATTACCCCCCAGATTCAGTCTGGTGTTTTTCCTTCTGATCAAATTCCAAAGTGAATGTAAAATGTATCTAAGACACAACCAGTTTGGCACAAGGTCTTAATCAAATAACAATTACCCAATCCAGGTAACAACCCATTTGTTTTCCGACACACTGATTTCAGTCAGGTATCAAATAAAAAGTGCAGATTTCCCTCGTTTTTGTCATACCACTGATTTGTCAAATTCTTTCCTCGATTTAGCAACCTTGTGCGTGCCAAACCTGATGACATCATCAGATCAGACCATTCAAAAAAAATCTCATGAATCTTTGCAGGGTAACCTACAAATAAATAGCATCTATTGTTCTTCTATTTATTGTGCTGTCTGCATTTACGGAATTTCTCCGTGCGCCGAAATCAAAGAAACCAATCTGGGGTGCGCGCGATGCTAATCAATTGATTAATGCCTTGTTTGGCATCTTAAATAGATTGAAATTCAGAATTTTTAGGCCAAAACAAAAATAAATACAAAACAACAATCTAAACATAATAAACAATCAATATGCTACTAAAACTTTGTTTTTCTTACCGCCCAGATCCTTTCTTCGAATTATTTGTTGGTTCTTGCATGTTTTTTTGCCTCACAGCATAAATAAAATGGCATAAATTTCCTTTTGGTTGTGAGGAGTAGACAACAAGAAGTAGGCCATTAACCACGAGAACGGAGCACTCGGAACACGTGATTTGAGAAAGCCAATACGAGGCTGTCGTTGGATTCAACATGGACGACGATTTTTTCTTGCCACTGCTGGATTCCCAGTCTGAAACTAAGGTAAGGCTTGAAGAGAGTTTGATTGAACTGGAAAATAAGGTAAAAACAGATTCTGTAACTAATGTGTTATCTCTCAAACGATTTCCATCAAAAAGAAGCAATGAATTATCAACAAATAAGTCTGTGAAGAGGAAGCTCCTCGTTAGGCCAAAAAAAGGGACAACAATTGTTCAGGAAACAAACCACCCAACAGAAAGCGTTGCTGTAAAAGATGATTCAACTTTTTCAAGTAAATCATCACAAAGTATAAGTCTTCGACTCAATGAAGATAGAGGAGAATGTGCTTCTTCTGAAGAGGACAATAGCAAAGAAATTCTGCCAGCAAAAGAAGAAAGAAAAAATGCAGAAGAGCTAGAGATAACAGCATCAGGGTTGAACAAAATATCACCCCACAATACGTCACAACAGAAAGGAAGAAAAAACATAAAAGCCAAAAAAGAAAGATTAATCCAAAATGAATCAGATAAAAACAATGATACAGCAACTTTTGTTAGTGTTGTGAAGAAATTCCTGAAGAAAGGAAGAGTCTTTGAAATACATCAAATGTCTCGCAGAGTAACCGTATTTAAAAGAAAGAAAGGAAATGAAGCACAGCTGGCAAAAAATGACAGGAAGATCAAAACAATTCTGGAGCAAATTGAGACAATGAAAAATGTCAATCTAGATACATGTTGTGAGGTCATCGCTGATCATATTGAAACAACTTTGTCAAAATTTATAACTGGTTCCAGCTTTGATTGCATTGATGCAAAATGGTTGAAAGTTGTTGTTGACAGTTTGCTTGAAAATAACAGTGAATTAGCTGTTTGTGTTAGCATTCTTACAAAGAAAAATGTTGAGAAAAAATTCATAGAAACTATCCAGAAATTTCTTAAAACAATACAAAATAGAGAAATTTCTGTACAAAGCAGTGATGAAATGGGGGGACATTCAACAGAGCCAGCATCTGCAGTTCAAAATCAAAATTGTGATATCTCAAAAGCAATTAACGGTTCCCAGAAAAATATTCAAAAAGGAAATAGAAGGAAACTAGAGAAAACAGAAAAGGCTGATAGAAAAGAAGAAAGGGAAGTAGCTGAAGAGGAAAATTTAAAAGGGGATCAACCAAATGAAAAGCTTAACAAAGAACAATACAAAAGAGAGGAAAAGGAGCAAATTGAAATTTCAACAAGAAGAACAGATAAATTGGAGGCAGTTTCAAATATGAATGAAAAGCAAAAGCAATTTGACAGGGAAAAAATTGACAAGAAAAACAAGATAAAATTCAGAGAGATTGTTAAGGGGATGAGACGTGATGGTGGAAATAGACTTGGACAGAGAGCAAGAAGACTTTTGTGGGAGAAGCTATATGGATCTGAGGCAACTCATGTGAAAAAAGGAATAAAGACTAAAGTATACAGAGAGCAGAATTTCGTAAAGGGAAGGGGTCAAAATAACTATTCAAAACATGTTGGTCAAACTGTTTATTCTAATGATAACTCATTTAAAAATACTAAAGTTGCCCCTAAAGATGTTGAAAATTTACACCCCTCCTGGCAAGCAAAGAAAATTCAAAGAAAACAAAGCCAGCTTGTTGAATTTACTGGAAGCAAGATAACTTTTGAGGACTGAGAGACTTTGAAGAATTGTTTTGATATAATTTCATAATAGTTGCTCATCCATGAAAGATATTAATAATAATAGGCGCTTAGGTGTGACCAATATACGAGCACATTGTCCAGAATAGCTCATTTCATTTCTTAGGGGTCATTCAAAAATTATGTAACGCTAAAGTCCTCACTTTTAGAGGCCAACCCTTGTCTTTTATGTAACAATATAATCTTCTAAGACAATAGCATAGAGCACCCCACCTCCTTCGGAGCGTTTAAGTAATTATTCAATGAACCCTTACTTATTTGAATGTTCTTTAATTGCTCAAAGTGTTATCTTTAAATGAAAAAGCTAGCTGAAAAACACTGAGGAATTTATTGTCATCGTCTATGAATGCTTTACCTTCCCCACTTAAAATAATACAAAATCTGAAACAATTTATAGACAAATTAAAAAAAAGGATAATTGAAAAATACTAATTGCAACATACATTAATTCAACGTGAGTGCAATTTAAAATATATATAATAACTAACCATGCAGCAAAAAAAAACGGTTGTTGCTGTTTTTATCTTGATTGTAATTGGTTATTATTGTAGTATTGTAATTGCTTGCTGTTATTTTTTTTAACTTATAATTTAGCGGTCCAAACTCGATAAGCTCTGCTTCACTTGGATCGTGCAGAATACAATGATGTTTTAAGATTTTACTTTAACATGTAACTCTTCTATTTTACGAATAAAATGGAACTAAACTGCATTTCATAAACAAAGACAACTGGCTAAAATATGGTGTAAATGTTTCCATTGTGATGTTCCGTGCATGGCGTGTCAGAAATTATTATACGTATTTCAACACCCGCACTGAGTATGCATTTTCGGGGTGCATTTCTCTCCCAAAAATCTCTCACACTTCACAAAAATGATATCATTTTCAGAAAAGATACCAAAAAATTCCAATTTTTTCTTAATCTTGCACGCTGTTTGAAGGGAGCTGAGTGCCCTCACATATTTCAAATTCAATTCAAAATTTATTCATAGGATATACTAAAATACAATATACACTCTATACGACCCAGGGAAAGCAAAAGCTTAACTAGCCTGGGCCGTTTCAAATAGCAGAATTAGTGAGTTCTTTAGCAGTGCGGACCAATCAGAACGAAAACGAATCCCACAATAATTAAAGCGAATTTAAGGCATCGGGCCAATAAAATTCAAACAGTCCCTTTCACTTTTTACCAAATAGTAATAAACGTAAAAGTGCAAAACGTTTTTGCCAATATTTCTCTTCGGAATTTACAATGAAACATAATCACTTTGTGCCTTTAAAGGTTTACATTGTTACAGTGGTGACACTAGGATATCTGCTACGAAGGAGGCTGTGTCTTCTGGCAGTGGGACTACTGGGCTTGACAAGCGGAGCAAGTCAAATGTTTTGGGGGTCTGGGGTGCTTCTTGTGGTAGTTTTTGTGACAGCGTCCCTCACATCGCCTTAAAATGAATCTAAAATATGTTTCACATCGATGATTGACCTTCGCTTCCAGGTAAGTCAAACACCTCATATTGTGTTCTTTGGCAAAATTTTGAAACTTAAGATTACTGGAAGCGAAAGCCTCGTTGTCATACAATGCTAAACAACTTTGTGCCCCGTCAACAATGTCAAAGGAATGTGTGCCCGGTACAGCCAAACTTCACCTGGAACAAAATGACTGACTCGGCTGACTGGATTTACCATTATTTCGATGGTTCTTAAAATGTTATGCCATGTATATAAATATTTTTCACCATAGGCTGGATCAATTATTTTTGAGGAAATTTCAGTTTACTTAAATTCCAAATTCTCCGTTAAATCGACCAAAAATTGGAAAAAGTCAATGCCTTTTTGAGACTGGGGCCCATTTTAGACCAAATTTCACCGTTAAAAGTTTCTTAAAAGTTTCTTGAAAAAATCTGGGTTTTTTTACCAGGAATCCTTTTTGCAACAAAAATATTAACAAACACTGGGTAGGCTATATGTTGTACAGGATAAAAAGTTATATAAAAAAAACCTTAACTGAATTAAACATCTAACATCAAAATGTTCACTCTACTAATAGTAGTAACAGCATAGTCAATGGTAACAGTAAGCATAAAGAAAAGGTTTCGAAATTTTCGTGGGCTTCACCAATTAATTTCTTACGAAGAGTTTCTCATAAAAAAACGTGTATTCGTATCTTCAATATTGTTAGTAGTATACACCAGGCCCGTAGGAAGCAGAGGGTTGGGCCCCAATAATTTTATAAGATACAGTTTTTAAATATCACATGAAAACGTTTCATATTATTAAAATAAAAAGCAAGTAAAGGTTCAGAGACAGAGACATCCAATTTTTCTCAAAAGATTTTTATAATGAGAAATACAGAGTGATCTCTTCGTGATCTTTCTCACTAAAAAGGGCGTTCCTGGAAGAGTAAAAGGGCGTGGCGCAGAAACTACTAGTACTAGTCCTGTAATTGAAATTGAAATAAAATATTAAGTCTGTATCATAGTTTAGTTCCGCCGTGTATTGTGTCAAACTTTTGCCCGGATATTTTAAATCGTGACCATGATTCCACGCCACAGACCACAATCCGCACATCTAGCACAACAATGTGGATACAGTACTCAGCGTCAACCGTCAAAGCCGTCAAAGCTTGCATCAACAACATTTTGTTTGGATTTCCATTGTTCACAACTGTATGACTGGAGCGAAGATAATTTTATTTTCATAACAATTCAAGTAAAAACCCTGCTTGTGCTTCTCACTTGAATAATCCCTTTCAATTGAAACGAATTGACAAAAAGTCGTAAACGTATTCTTTTGTTGTGAGCTTGTGAGTTTAAACACGAACAAAACACGAAATAATACTTTCTTAGCAACAAGGCGAAATTTGCAAAGTAGTTCAGTGAACTGTAGCCGAGACAAAAGGGATAATTTTAATGTTGCGGTCTGTTCATCCCTACTGAAACCTAGTAGACAAGCAAGGTTATTTGACTCTGGAAACAAAGGTAGGCGTTATCTGCTTGCATTCCAGAACAAAATTGAAACTTGAAATCATGCCAGCCGATGTGGGCCTTTCAAGATTGTTTGCCTTCATCTTTGGATTTGCGGGATTGTTGCTCTTGGTACTGGCCACGCCGACTCACCATTGGTATACTTTTCAATTCAAAAATAATGATACCATATACGGTGGGATTTGGGAAGGATGCAGACAGGACACCGATGGCATGTACTCATGTGTTCCGACTCCAACTACAGGTACTAGAACTACACTCGCTGTATGAATAATAGAATGATAGATACACGTACTAGGTTTAGATCATTTCTCACTTTATTTCTATTTGGCCTTCTTTTCTTGTGGTTGTCTGGACCTGTTTAAGTGTCCCATCATCCCATGACGAACTAGTCTTGCTCCAAGTCTACGGTCTACTCCAAAAACGTGCAAGTCCTCTGAGGAGGAAGATTTGCGAGGAAGATTTACCGCAGAAGGTTTTTGTAATACACATATTTTTTTTAATAAGAAACCAAGCAAGAACCTAACTAGAGAAAGTTTCTTAATTTTTTGGTTGTTTTGCTAGTAAAAGTTTCTTAATGGTTTTCTTGATTAAGAAAGAGAAAATAATTTTCGGGGTGGTGTAGCATATGTAGACTTGCTATGAGGAAAGAACAGAGTGGTTCAATAGAATGGTTTCTTTTGTTCTACTACGTCAATATGGTGGTAAGCTATGAAACTGGTGTGATGATACATGAAAGAAATAACTAAAACAATTTGCAAAGTTTCTTAGAGTTGTAACACTGTACTAGTAAAGTTTCTTAATCGTGCAGAGCCTTTACTAGTGAGTTTCTTATAAACGAGTTTTTTATAAAAAAGATTCTTGTATACTCGTTTTACCTTACTGACTGAAGAGACCAACTTGGAGGAGGTCTAACGACAAACCGATTTGTGATTTGATTGCAAACATATGCAGTGCAGTGGATGACCTGTTACGTATTAATATATCTAGCCAATCAGGACAACTCGCCATGAGTCTACAAATTATCAAAACAAAGAGCATACCCTTATTTCGCACATTACTTTTTTATCACTGGTTTTTGGTAGCGACCAGACTAGAAATATTATTATATTAATTTTCTTTTGGCAAATTAATTAAAAAGTAATAAAAGTAAAAGCTAATTTACCTCCTATTAGTGATGTGATTCAGTTAGTTCTTGATGTAGAGAGGCAGGGGCAAAGCTAGGAATTTTATTTGGGTAGTGTACACCTTTCTGGATTTTAAGGATGTTCTCAAAGTCTTCTTCCTGAAATTTGTTCCTAGAAAACTCATTTTTCTTTTGTTTGTCATTTTTGAAGGGTGTGGTTACATTTTAAACCAATATGAGGGGCGTGGTTTGCACAAACTTTCCTGTGCAACCCCCAAATTCCCTGTAGGGGTTCCATCACATTTTGTGTCAAGGGCCCCAAAAATATTTAAGCAGCCTTCGAGTGCTAGAAGCAGTTATTTAATGTGGGGGTCAAAGAAGTGTCAAATATTTGTGCTTTATTTTTGGGGACAAACGAAAGAATTATCCTTAAAATCGGGCTTGAAAATTTAGCTCTTGTTCAAACATCAACAGTGCTGATGAATGGAATTGGTTTTCTAATGAGTGAGAGCATTCTCGTCCTTCTATGATATTTATGGTGGCAAAGTAAATAAAGTCATAATGTTTTTAAAAAATCTAAAAATACTTTTTTCTGTTGTCTGCGGTGAAAGCTGTTCATGATATCTGTGAACTATGCCAAGAACCCTCTTCCTCCCTATAAGCCGCGAGAAACCCAGAAATTTAAAGCAAATAAAGGGCGTGGTCATGCCCATAGCTCAAAGTAAAGGGTATGGCCCCCAGAAAATTCATCCAGACCCCCTTTACATAGCTCGCTTCGCTCGCACCATGCACAGCCTCACTCAATCTTTGTTGGGCTATGCTGTGCACAAAAGTTATTCATTCTATACTGGCCCACTAACTTCAGTAATACTGCTTTGATCTAACGGTATTTTACGGTGGTCTTATTTTTATATTTCATTATTTTTCATTCATTCAAGTTGTGTGAATAGAGTCATACTTGTTTGTTTCGTATTTTGCGTCATTGTAAGTTTCGCGCGCTTTATGACTGTAATATGAACGAAACCCAGGATATTATATTGCACATTGTTTTATTATCTTAATTTAGGGATTTCTTATTCATTGATATTTACGTCAATGTTAACTTTCGTGTTTAGAATATATATGTACACGTTTTTGTAAAAGATGAAAGATAGAAGGTAGAAGATAGAAAAAAGTTAGAATTAGATTCGAGATCAAGTTAGAGAGAGAGAGAGAGAGAATAGTGCAATCAATGAATCAATGGATCAATGAAGAGGGCTCTAGGCACTCAAGGCCTAGTAGTATCTCTGAGATCGAAGATTGATATATATATATATACATGTATACACAGAAAATTTATATTGTTGTTTTAATTGAGTCAAACTCTGCCTTTGAGGAGAAGACCGCATAGCCTGGCCATAATTAATTTTTACATTTTACACTGACGGAAGCCTGATGCAGTGCAGTGGCTAAAACTGCTGACTCTCGCTTAAGCGACCGGGGTTTTCCATCATTCCGGGGTCAGGTAAAATGAGTAACAGCTTGCTGGATCTTACAGTATTATTCGCCAAGATCTTGCCCAGACAGAGGTGGCACTACAGGAACGTAAAAGACTGCTTTGGGAGGACATTAATCCAAATTTTCTTCAAAAAAGAGAGACTTTTCTGTTTTTTTTATTAATAACAACAAACACTATATCTCAAAGAAAGGTACATGGTTTCAAAGAAAACAAAACAAAAGATCGTTTTAAAAATGTTCTTAAAATGTGCAACAATTCTTGTTATTTTCGTCTAACATTTTACGGTATTTTAAGATATTAGCGTTTTCTCTACGTATTTATCAGTTTGCACCTGCCAAAATAGTTCTAGGTCAGTTGATGAATTTCCAATGTTGGGGTTCAAGTATGGAATTTCCTTGCCTTTGGCCTGGCTGCATTCCACGCCCTTCCCGCCAAAAATCTTTGGCGTGAAAAGTTTGTCTCCAACCAAACGTTGACGTATTTTGACATGTTTCTTTTGTTGTTATTTAACTTTCTTTTAGTTTCTTGTTGCCAGGTTTAACAGTAGATTTTTGGTGGAATTTTGTTTGGCGTAGTTTATGCCACACCTGAAATTCTTGGCGTAAATCTTTGGTGGAGGAGAAAATTGCACTGTGGGCCTTTGGTAAAGTCGAGTCTGTTTATGAGCAGTTACCACCCACGTTATCCTTTTGTTTGTGTGGAGTTATTTTTGTTTGCCTGTCATCAGTCACGTTCGCCATATTGAATTTCATCAATTCATCATGTCCCGCCAGGCAGTAGGCAAACGGCAATGATCGATATAACGTTCGTGAGGTTTTGGTCGTTTGTTTGTAGCTTCTTCGGTGGTACATTCATTTTTGTCAGTGTTACTTCGAATCATTGGTTAGATTTTGAGATTAGCGTAAATGGAACACAAATTAGATGGTACAGAAGCTTGTGGGATGAGTGCTGTTTGAAGAACAATATTCAGGAGTGCCATTCACTGCAAAATGAAGGTAGTGTGGACTGTCTGTTGACTGTGGACTATAGACTGTGGACTATGGACTGCAGACTTTTGACTGTGGACTGTGACGCAATGCATGACTGGCAGTCCATAATTTTAATTGCACCAATGAGCAGAAGCTGGGTGCAAATTAAATAAAATGGACACAGTGGTGATCAGGCCTGGTGGTGATAGTTATAGTGGAGAAAAGGGCACACTATCTCTAGATGTATGACAAATAACAGTCCGTTCTTAAAAATAGATTTTGAAGTGTTATGTATTTAAGAACGAATAATATTTGTCATGCATCTAGAGATACAGGACCCTAATGATAACAGTATGCTTGTCATACTGATAGGTTATTCCTGTATAAAAATTCGTGTATTATTATTATTATTACAGGTTTTCCACTCTGTTCTAGAATATTGTTTTTATTTTGCATTTGATTGACATATGATTGATATTGATTGACAGTTTTGATTGATATTGATTGGCATTCTGATTGACATTGATTGACTTGTTATTTGTAATTTAAACGGAGAGCCCTTTGAAAGGGCTACCCTCTATAAATGATATGAAATATGAAAATTATATGAATATGCATCTTTATTGTGTCCTACCAAGCTGACATTGCTCTCTTATTTTATAGCCTGTATTAGTTCAAGCATGTTTTCATGGAGATGCAGATGAAATTAGAGCTGTTTTGTCAAAGGGCGAAGATGTCAATTATCAGGTTTGTTTACTTTGACTTGAATAATTTTAAAACATTATTATTTTTATTTGAACATTATACCGGGTGACTCAAAAGAGTAATTTTTTTTTCTCGAAACCGCGAGGCTACAAGTCTAAAATAACGCTCAAAGCCCGCTCAAAAAGACGTTTGAAGAACCAAACTAGTGTTTGGGTTTCAACCGGTCATTGGCAGCCAAGTTTCCTGTCCCAATCGATTTGTTCTTGAAATTGATTCATCAAATGCACGCTTAATAAGAAACCGCCTTTAAGAAACCGCCTTACTGTAATAGCCTCTTCCACATAATTAAGAATCTAGGATAAGAGGCTAGGATAAGAGGCTAGAATAAGATGCTAGGATAAGAGGTATACTAGCTACAACAGTTGCTTTGTCGAAAACAACCTCTATGAAGCTAAGCTGAATAGCAGAGACTGGTGTAACTAGTCTAGATACGAGGTCAATCCGCTGTTAAGAAGCTATTTCTAGTCTTTAAATCAACATTTTGATTTGAATAGTATCGATTTTTGTCGATGATTAAGCTCTCTTTCGTAATTCTCTGTGCTAAGAAAACTTCATTCAGCGGTCATCAACGAATCATAAAAAATCAACTTTATGGACAATAAGGAAACTAAGAACCTTTTACAATACAAGAAACCCTCTACTACGGAACCACGTTTCTTAAATATTAAAAATTAGTGTGTGTGCTTCTCATGAATAGCTTCAAAAGCTAAAAGGCTGTGGCAAAGTGCTTCCTCGCAGTAAACAATCATGCCAAGCCAAAATGTTACAGTTTTGGTTGGCGAATACGATAAATTCTCGGACAAACAATTTTCCTTTTGAGGGTTTCAATAATTATGAATAATATAAAATATCTCATGACATATTAGTGAATAGAAAACTTTTCCAATTTAGGATTCATATAGAAGAACACCACTGCATGCTGCAGCTCATTGTGATGAAGAAGAATGCCTGAAATTGCTCATAATGAATGGTATGTATTGCTGTGCTTAGTATAGCAAATACAAATCTCGGACATAGCAGGTAATCAAAAGCAGCAATAATTAATTTGGTCTTGCATATTTTGATTTTTATAATACAGTTAGTTCAATTTAGAGTTGTTAAGTTTAGAAGTTTATGCTGCAAATGCAATAACAGAGCTTTAATTGTAAAATAGTATTTTTGTTTTCATTTGATTAAGAGGTAAAAAATTTAAAAAGTGGGAATCAAATTCACAGGATCATTGAATGGTGATTTCTCAATAACCTATATTCGCTGGAATTTATTTTTACTTTTCCGTTCGGGTGGAAATCAAAACTTTGTCTTCCATTTACCGTAAATCATCGAATAAGGCTCCACTTCTGAATATAGCCCCCACCTAAAAATTAGTTTTTGCAGATAAGTTCCCACCCCCTCCCCCTCCTCTCGATGTTTATTTCGGATTTCAAACAGATTTGTCACTAGGAGCATTCAACTGTTTAAGAAACATTTTAAAACACCCGCATCCGATTTTTGTTTGATGAAAAACTCATTTTTCATGTTTTTGTTCTTGGGTAATATTATTTCTTGGCCTGGCCTATATTTATTGGTGTTCTGTCTTCAATTGTTCGATATTTTATTTACTGTTATTTTCCTTGCTACTTTTAACAACTCTTAAATGGCTTGTATAAACTATGATGATGGTTAATATGCGATATAAAAAGATAGCTACACGATTAGGCGTTTATGTTTTAATTGTTTGTTGTCTATGTTACTTGGTATTGCGACAAAAGCAACATTAATTTGAGAGTTATGACTTTTTAGATGGGATAGATGTGAATTTATTGGATATTAATTTCCATCAACTCTTTTAGGTGCAAGGGTCAACGCAAAAGATTCAAAATGGTTAACTCCACTTCATAGAGCTTGTGCTGTTGGCAGTGAGGTTAA
This sequence comes from Phacellophora camtschatica, assembly GCA_036873815.1. Taxonomy (NCBI): domain Eukaryota; kingdom Metazoa; phylum Cnidaria; class Scyphozoa; order Semaeostomeae; family Ulmaridae; genus Phacellophora; species Phacellophora camtschatica. The sequence goes on from JAYJMH010027767.1 coordinate 27,539, forward strand.
ATTAATTTTTTTTTTGTTTATGTATCAAAACGTTATGCAAATATTAGTGTATTCAAATCATATACAATAAGGTGCATATGTTTCAAACCTTGATTGGTTAGTCACATCTGTTTTCTCCTAATTGAATAACATTAGAACTTTGTGGTATTGCTCGCGAAAAAAATTTCAAGTGCCTTTGACTTCTCGGTATAAAATGGAAGTGTATGAATCCTTCGCTCTTTAAGTTTAAAAAGAAATTGCTGTTGGAGATTAATTTGCATGCCTTGGATCATACCTGTTCAAAAGGGGCTTTTCAATATCGTAATAAACATGGGAGTCGAGGAGACTAATTTGTTTGTGTTGTTATTGTTGTTGTTGTTGCACATGAGTTACCAAAGTTGTTGTTGCACATGAGCTGTCGATAAAAAGTAGCAGTAGCCGTGTTGAAATTCGGAAGAAGGTAATATCATTTGCAGCAATAGATAAAGGCGATATTTAAGGGATTGTAAATTAATTTGTAACGATTGAGTGATTGTCATCCGAAGTATACACAAGTGCATTTTGTTATTCAAATCCTTCATCAAATAGTTGTTTGCGTAAGATGTCGTATTTGCTTAATTATTGAAATTGAAGACATTTGAAATTTATTGTTTTCAATGAAGCCAACGTGGTTCCAACTTCCAATGTCACTGACTGAATTATTTCCCAGAAATACACTTCACAAAACAGATTTTAGACTGCTGGCTTTCTTTGTACAAACCAGCAGATTTTGATCTTACCGTGCAAAAAAATATGTTCCTTTACAGAGATGCGTGAAAGCGCTTCTTGAGAATCAAGCAGACTGCAATGCGAGAGATAAGAATTGGCAAACTCCTTTCCACGTGGCTGCTGCAAATAATTTTAAATCGTGCGCAGGTAATCACTAGCATGTGTTGAGACTTTTCGGAGTAGTACAGTAAAATTTTCAATTAATGTATCCTTGTAATTGTACGTCTTTTCAAAATTCAGCATTTTAATTTTTGAAATTTTTGTAGGAATATATCATGTTGAAAAGTTCTTGTGAAATTGTCAAAATTCATCGAAATTCAAATAAATATATATTACAGCAGATCCCCACTCTTAAGAAACTGATTATTTGGATTTAGCCTCATTGTTTAACAAATTATTATATTGTTCTTCTATTGTTCTCCTAAAGATTTTGAGTCTCAGTTTCTTAATTTGCAGTTTCTTGATAGCAGGGATCTGCTGTACCTATTTATTTATTTACTGTTAAGGTATGGTCGAATTTACGAAAATGTAATGATGCAGTCAAACCTTTTCAAATTTTTTCAAACTAAACAATTTAATTAAGGTCCCTCGTTTATTCTTCGTGAACCCTCATTTCAGTTTGTTTTGACTCGTATGTCTCTTTTTGCTCTTCACTTGTTCTCTTTTTGTCATATTTTGGTTGCAATTATTAGTGGCTTGTATTTTGTGTAATAGTTACATGTTAAGCCTATTCTATTGCTTCCTCCATATGGCATTGTCTCCGTAGTATTGTAAAGTAATCAAGTTCACAGTGTACCTCTAGTTTTATAAATGGTACATGCATTGTAAATTTTTAATATTAAATATGAAATTTTAAATTTTAATCTGTAATTTCCGTAATGTATCGTATATTTATTTATTATTTTAGAGTTATTACTCCCTCATGTGAACAACTTGAACATAACAGACAGAGCAGGGCGATCGAGCTTACACCATGCTGCATACAATGGACATCTTGAAGTAAGAATTATTGTGATACTTCTTTACACAGATCTTGTCTTGAACATGCTAATCTGAATAATCTGTTATTGCCTGTCATGTGTATTTTTACTTGTGTAACGGTGAAGAAACTTTATAATCATTGCTTGGGATGGTTTATTGCTAGAAAGGTCCATTGATGGACAAATTTCCAATCTCTAGAGGACTCAAACAGACAAACATCGTATAACAGCTTTTTATTTTCATTAAAATTCACTTATTGTGCAATGCTATTTTTATTGTTTTCATCGAACGGCAAAATGAGAAATCAATTTTTTCCTGCATATTGTATTAGTCATCGTTGCAACACAAAGGCATAATCATGGAACTGAAAGAACTCGGAATCGCATATTGGTGAGGCATACAGCCTCCCAGCATAGGAGTATAGCTTTGAGATTTTTTATAGTAAAAAAATCAGCTTGTAAATTTATATCATATGATTCATTAGATATTATGAATTGATTGACTACTATGCTCAAAATTTAAACAATTGTTGAATTTGCTAGAGAACGCAATGCGCTGATTTTTAACAGAATTGTTTGTTATGCTAAGTTATGACAGCTGAAGTTTCGTTTGTCTTTGTTTCCCAAAAGTCTTCAAAATTTAATTCCGTTATTATCCATTGAACAAAAATATTAAACACAGTAAAGATTACTTAAAGTAAAGTAAACTTTTCAAGTTATTTTTTATATATTTGTATCTGTTCTTTTCGAAGATCTAGCCAGCTAAGGATTGTCTACGTAAGTTGTAGGCAGTGGGTTAAGGTATTGGTATTGGGATTCTTGTATAATCAGGAATAATTTCGTTAATCAAATAAGACATCTACACCATGTACGCTTGTTTTAGGATTCCCAGCCGTTTCTTTATGCAATTTCACCCGGGATATGCCTTTCCATTTCAATTTAAATGTTCGCATATGTAACGTGTTCTGGGTTCTTTCTTACGGTGAAAGGCTAATTCTAAAAACCCATTGAAACTGCCTTGCTAAAACCTAGGCCTGTCGTAGAAATATACAATAGTGAGTTATCGTATTTAACGTGCCTAGCCCATGAATTTCTCGAGATGACTTGTTTCCAGGAGGGGACACTGGTTATACATAACCTTTCAGTCTTAGGCACATACACTTGCTATTCTTGTATAGTTTTTTTTAGACTATGAACTCTCTTCAATCATGAAATCATACACATCTTATAATCTAAACATAACAGCACAATGCCGGTCACACATACACAGAAAGACACATCAGCGTAAACTTTGTTGATGACACTATGGTGCGAGCAGGACAGAGCACAACACGAAATGGATACCGAATCTAAACTAAATTCTTAACAGCAGATACCGACAAAAGCATCTTTGTTACACATACAGCAAGGCCTCGCATTTAAGAAACTAATTTTCAGATTGAGCCATATTGTTTTAAAATAGTTTAAATTGTTTTCCAATTGTTATTTTGAGAAAACGAGCCTTCTTAATTGCAGGGCTTTACTGTATTAAATGAGAAACTTATACAGTCTTTGCAGAAATTAGTTCCCAACTTAAAGAGGGAAATTAGATGTCGATGGGCTATGTTATGCGGTTTGGGACAATCCATTTTGTTCCTGAAAAACGTCCTTGTCTCACCTTTTTTGGCTGGCATTAATGACGAAACAAAGGTCGTTTGCAAACCTTCAACAAAGATTGTTTACAAGCATATACCGTTTTTAGAATTGTGTAAAATTAACGCATCCATCTCTTATCTTAACTTTATAACTTTTTACTGCATGGTTTTTTGAAAGAACTTTGAGAGCTTTGAATAATTCCTTTGAATAGACAGACCATAAAGCGTCTTGGTTATTGTGCCTTTTGCGTGTTTATTTTTATTTTGCAAGACGTGACCATCAATAGATGCATGGCATAACAACTTCTACTTTTCATTAAACTTCAGCTTGTCAAAACACGAGAAGTTTCAGATTTAGAAAGGAGTAAGCCTGGTAGAGATACAAATCTGAACTTTTGGCAACTTGGCTAATGCGATACCGAGTTGCATTCTCATACCAGTAAATTGTGTACAAGTATTTTCTATTTGGAGTCGCTGCTGCATTAATTCAAAGCTTTAAAACTTATTCCTGTTGTATTATAATTTTTTTTCAGATGGTTGAACTTCTTCTAAACAGGGGTGCAAATCCCAATGCATCAGACAAAAAAGATCGCAAGCCTTTACATTATGCAGCATTCATGGGTTAGTTTTGCATTTGTTTTATTGCTGGAACAGAAATTTATTTCAGGTAGAATTTAGACATATTGCTTGAATCTTTCTTGCCGCTTTTCGCAAACTGTTGTGTGAATTTTTGAGGAATTTATGATGCCCATCAAAAGATTGATTTATATATTTGAAATGACACAAAGTTACGGAAATGTTTCACACATGTTTTGCTGGCGAAAGATAGCTGGAATTGAGAGGGAAGAATTTGGAAAGAAATAGTTTGGGTTGGTTATTTAAAAGAACAATTTAATAAATTTAGGCATTGGGCGATTATGAGAATTGCATTCGAGAAGTGAAGAAACTGAACTAAAACGTAGTAAATTAAAAATACGGCTCAACAAAGTCCAAGTTAGAAAGAAGCTACATGATTTCTCCTGAAGATGCTATCGGGCACAATAACAAGTACTAAAGATTGTAGAAATAACGGGGTGTAAATACGCAAGAATGCGTTAAGCCTAGTTTCCACTTGGTTGTTTGGGTCGTTTGGATCTTTTGGGTCGTTTTAAAAAGATAAATAGACTCTAACGACTCAAAAAACAGTCTGGTTTCCACTCAGTCTTTCGGGTCGTTTGAGTCCTTACCAGTCATGCGAAAATCATTGAAGAGTGAATCTTTAGGGTCGCTGAGATAGAAATATTTCTATCTCAGCGACCCAATCATTAGTGTTGCTAAGGTCGTTAGAAAATATTTTTGGGTTTGAGTTTTTTGGGTATTTCTCAACGACCCAAAAGGACCAAGTGGAAACTCATGGCCCTAACTGAGAAAAACTTCTGTCAATACTCGCTAATGTTTGCTGTCGAGTTATAAAGCTTTAATTCTTGAATTAAAAACAGGACATATTTTTAACATCAGAAAGTAACCAAAGGCATAATTAAAAATTTCTAATTTTTGAAGGCACGCTTTTTTTATATTATAGGCCACGAGAATGTCATAAAATATATTGCAAGAAATGGTGCTGAAATTGATAGTGTGGATAAAGGGGTAATTTTATGGAATTTTGATGACTTATTTTTGCAGTTATTCGTTAATCAAATATCTTACTTAAAAATTAATTATCTTAATAGCTGATTTAAGAATACGATTCGTCAGGTAGTATGGTGAAAAATGGATTGAAGAATTGGTTAAATTTTTCAAGCAAACTGAATATTTTTAACTCAGATACAGTGCTGTTGTGGTTACACGTTGAATATAATCGAATTTTGTAACAGTAGTGAATAATGAAATTGATACACTGGTATCCAAAGTGATTATCCCTCGAGAACAAATCAAAACTCTCTAAATTGGAAAATGAAAACATCTCCTCCGCAATATTGTTTGTTTTCGTTTTCCAGTTGAGAGAGTTTTGTTTTGTTCTCAAGGGATAATCGCTTCGAAATTAGTATGTCAATTTCATTATTGTTACAAAATCCGCCTCTGTTTACCCGCTGATGTTAAACTATTTAAAAACTGATCTTTGTGTGCTTCGTGTACCTTTTTGTCAAGAGTGAAAATTTTTGAACTTTTCTCTTAATAACTCATATATAGTTAAATTTAGTTTTATTTACGGTGTGTTTGACTGGCATAAAAAAAACGGTAGACCTGGCCAGGCAGACTTGAATTTTGCGTTTGATTGACCCCGAAAGTATGAAAAGGGTAAGCTTGGTACGTTTCTGGAAGGCCTTCTAAACCTTCTGCTCGAAAAGGCAGAAAGCTTCGCAGACTTTGATGAGATTCTCGTTTTCATTAGAAACCTAGCGTTTTTATGTTTTTGTGTTTGATTGGAAAATATGTTTTCGTCTCTGTGAAGTCTTCTATTTTCAGAATTTGGTAGGTTTAGAATTTACCAATCTAACACACCCTCGGGTGTGTTTTATGGGGGAAGTTGATTTGGTTTTTTACCAAGCTTTTTTCCTTGCAGGGTTATACTCCTTTGCATTCTGCATCAGCAATGGGGCAAGAAATAGTTATCAACCAGTTAATAAAGTTTGGAGCTTCAGTAAGTTGTTCTTCGACAGGCTTGTCTATTTTGTCAGTTTATGTGTATTTTCTACAAACATACATTTAAATATAACTTAGCTTTATAATACTGTCTTTTTTCTAATTTACCCCAAACAGTATGGGTGTTTGATAAAATTTGAAACTCGATTTAGTATAAACTTTGAATATTTTTACCGGGGATAAATATTCTTCACAACAATTCATTACTCTTCCCCAAGCAAGGAGTTATGTAAATCATTTTTCTTCCCCGTTCGGCTTAACGCTTTCCGACGAGAATTCACTAGAACTTTCATTCTTTTTCCCCCAGTGGAACATTGCAGTATTGTGACGAATATTTACCCCGGTTTTTTATGCTGTCATATTGATAAGATCGAATTAATTTCAGCGCCATTGTTAATGTAGCTACACGAAAGAAAATTGGTGTAACTCGAAAACGTACCTTTGTTAGAAGAAATTTCAATATTGGCTTAACAGCGGACTTATTGGGCCATATTATTGTTATGGTTGATCAATTAACACTGCCAATCAATTTCTGTCACATTTATAATAATCTAGAATTGATGGAAACGTCAAAAAGGGATTTAATGATTGTTTGCAACAGCTTAACAGAGAGAACAAAAGAACTTTGGAATAGCTGGTCAACGTTTTTACGTTTTCTCGATCATTAGCGCACATGTTATTATCAAGGGATAACAATAATACTAATAAATCTTTTTCACATAATTAATTTTTGATCTGAATTTTTCAAAAGCAATAAAACATTTGCTGTTTCTGAAAACGCTTTCAGCAATATTTTGAATAAAATCTTAGTTAGCCTTTTATCTGCACAACGATCTTTAAAATACTAAAATCGAATAGTTTTCATCAAATCTGTTGACCAACAAACTTTTCTCTTTTTACTCACCCGGTCCAAAATTTTCAATCTGCGCACAAAGAGCTGTTACAAAATCAAAGTTCCACGATTCCTGAAACGTATTTTGTCTGTTTACAGTCAATATTAAGACACGTGCCTACGTCACATGTAGAGTACAAACTACGTCACATGTAGAGTAATGTCGCCCTGAATGGAACATCATTCTTAGATGAAACACCTTTGTATTTTTGATAATCTCTTTGAATATGTGAGAACTGTATGTTCTAGCCAATTGCATTTTTTATAAGATTAATTGTTTCCAAGCCATATAGAGAATAAACTGATGGTAAAGAGGAAAGTGTTCCATATCCATTTCAGGGCGACATTCCAATCGGGGCGACATTCCAATCGGGGCGACGCTATTCTGGCTCTAACTTTTTTTTGTAATAATCTTATTTTCTGTAAAAGTTTTTGTGTGGTATTGACCTGTTATTGTTGGAAAATTTATTTATATTTATCTATGAATATTTAATATTTAATATGAATATTTATCTTAGTTGCAAAAGAAAACGTCTGCAGGAAACAACGTACTTCACATTGCATGCTTGAATGGCCAAGATGGTATCATTGATGTCTTGGTCAACCGAAATGCGGTCATTAATTCTTTTAATTCTAAAAACCAGGTATTTGTTACGTAGAGTATGTAGTTTAAGAAAATATTTTGCAAAAGCCATCTGTTAGAATTTTTTACTATTTTTAATGCAATATTATATATTATTCAAATTTTTATATATTTTTATATATATCTTTTGCATGAAGACGCAAATGTTAAGTATAGGGTGTACCTAATTTAAGGCATCATGCATATTTTAAAAATAATGATTATGTGACAAATTGAAAATAATAGCCAATTGAAAACATACAAGAAAACAATTCAAAAAATATTTATCATTAAATCTTCGAGATATAATCCTCTAACCTGAACGCGTTGCACTACAGTTTTTTTTATGAAATGAAATTTAATGAAATTTTTTATTAATCTCAATTGTCATTTGTAACAATCCTCTAACCTAATAACGGTCATTTTAAATGAATGTTAAGTTTATTCAACTGTAACAGCAAATTTATGTTCATTATTTTTAAATCGAAGGTAACCTTTTTTAACCCTTTTTCCCCGGGAAGGGCCATATGACCCATTGATAACCAGCGTCAACTGGCATATTTTCAGGAGGTAAACACGGGCAGAAACACATGTTAATTTCATATAGTTCAGCGTAAGTTCGTTGTTTGAATTGAGTTGGTGTGTATGTGCTACCCCCTGCAAAATAATACTTACAAAGGTTTTGCCTGTTTAATAGAAGTAAATCCGGCCGTGAAAGAGTTATGGTGCTTTGTTTTTAAATTTTTGTTGGCTGGAACGGTGATAAGACTTACTAAATGCTAGTTCCTATGTTTCATTCCGTGTCTTTGATATATCTGACAACACTTCAGTCCATTAGGGACTCCTGATTTTTCCAGTCAAATTTTGGACTTAATTTTGCTGTTTCAATTCCGGGAAATTTCGGGCACCAATCAGAAAGCAGTATTTCAACCATGAAGCATAACAAAGCAAAGTCTTCAGAACGTTGAATTTGAAGGCTTCAAGAATCAAATTCGAAGCTTGGAAAAAGTAAGTCGAAGCTACGAAAATCAAATTCGAGGCGTCAAAAATTAGATCCAATATTTGACTGGCTATCAATTTTATAAGTCCCTAGCAGAGCAAAGTGCTATTGATATAACAAAAAAAACGAAGGGAAACACAGAGACTCGTGTAGTAAATCTAAGTAGTGATCTTGCGGATTTTTCTGACGTTGCATATAACGCTAGATAATACACAATTGCGGTGAAGATGGCGGTTGGAGTAGTTTTACGTTCTATAATATAATCAGCTGAGTCTCTGGAAATTCGATCATCCAGCCTATACTGCATTTGGATAAAAAATGCTTCCGCCCCCATCTTCATCGTAATTTCTGTTGAGTAACCTGATTTAATTTATTCGTTGTTTTAGACGCCACTACATCTTGCTGCAGCAAGTCGTTCAGGTTTAATTTGCATGGAAGAACTTTTGAAATTACGAGCTGATCCAAATCATAAGGTATGTAGTTGATACACTGTTAAAAATTGCTATTACCTGATACTTAGGCCCTGTTTACACGATGCTTGTTTGAAATTGAAACTTAGGCCCTGTTTACAATTTGCATGAAATCATAACGGTGTAGAAAATGATCAACCCATTTACGCGTTCTCGGCATGGTTTTTTGACTGCAAGAACTTGTTTGTTGGTTGAAATCTTATAGTTTTAGCGCGAAGTTGTCAAATGTTATTCTTGTCTGCGTTCAAATCTTAACGTAACGAAAGCGTGACGAAATCAAAACGAAAGCATAACGAAATCAAAACGAAAGCGTAACGAAATCGTAACGAAATCGTAACGAAATCCTACCAGTAGAAGGTATTTATTCAAAGACTTCTTGCAAAGTAACACAAGTGCGTTTAAATAAGCCATTGAGTAATACTAATTTTTACCAAATAAATGTTTGTATCCAATTAAGCTTCTTGGACACACCGCAGGTGTTTAATGATTCTGATCAGCTGTTTCTTTGCAAACCTTTAGAGTGCCAAAAGTTATTTTTAATCACCCTATGTATATCTCTCTCCATCGCTTTTTTACTACCCGATTTGTGTGTGTGTATATATATATATATATACGTACATATATGCTACATATGCTGGGGCTTCGATCAATAGGGGTAATTTATGGGGTTGGAAAATCTTGAAAACCTAGTGCTGGCCGGAGGTCGGAATAGTATAGGGATTGGAAAAATTTTTGAATTTATCTAATTAGATGATATGAAATTTATGATGTGAAAAACACATATTTTTGAACTTGGGCTTATTTTACTTTAATATGCGTATCAATATGCGTATATTATTAGTTAGGGGGTACTAATAAGAAAGAGAAGGTTAAACAAATATCTGCAAATTTATAGTAGAGGGGTCCCCTAATAGTCAATATTAATAGTCAAGGGAAGATCGGAGCCCCAGAGTGTATGTACATATACATATGCTTAAGGGAAGATAAAAGAAGTAAAGAAATATCCAGATCGTCTTTCTCTCAGTTCATTTCTATACATATTCAGATATATAGCACATAATTATAATTGGTTCTTGTAGGATTGCAATGGACAGACACCATTACACATTTGTGCATCAAGAGGCCACGCAGCAGCCATACGACTACTGGTCAGTAACGGGTCGCATGTTAATTATATAGACAAAAAAGACAATTCACCATTACATCTGGCAAGCCGACATGGACATGAACTATTTGTTATGGAATTGCTAAATCATGATGGCGATCCATTTGCGTATGTATATTTTAATTCATTTTTTATTTCAGGATATTTTTAAGATGAAGCATTATTTAATTTCTCCTGTATGTTCCTTTATTTATTTCAGGATATTTTCTAGGAGGGAGCATTATTTAATTTCTCCTGTAGGTTTCTTTATTTATTTTTAGGATATTTTTTAGGAAGGAGCATTATTTAAGTTCTCCTGTATATTCCTTGTACTATAAAAAAGAACCTGTGAAGTTACGAACCTGCAGACTGTAAACAAACAAAAACAGAGCAATTCGTTATCAGAGAGTTTGTCACCTTTCAGAACTAAATATTTACAATTTATGTGTGATCGGGAAAATAAAGGTTATTTGTTTGGTCCAAAATTACTGAAAGTGTCAGTGACTGTCAGTTGTTACTAAAACGTGAAGAAGCTCCTTCAAATCTTGAACTGTGTGAAATTTATAGAACTCTTAAATTCTTCCATTTCAAAGAAACGGAAAAATCCCAGTATTGCATCTGCTATATTTGCGCTTACGATCAGTTTGGTCTGAAATTGTTTGTTATTGATCAGGCAATCTATTGCTAGTAGCCATAATGAGTTTTGTAATCTCAAATTTTCAATAAAATTATAAAACCAATGTAATATTTTTTGGGACACCCGGTATTTATTGCATGTATTGTAAACAAATGCTTTTTGATTGGTGTGCTTTTGCAGTGACAATGCACGCTGAAAGATAGATTGAAATGTTGTCAATTTAACATGCTGTATTGACCACTGTGTACGGCTAAAAGTTTAACGTGACTCGAAGAATTGAACTAAATACTAAAAAGCTTTCTTGTTTTTTAGTATTGCTATGTTTTACAAAACAATTAGATTATTGCAGCTTTAGTCTTTTAAACCCTTTCACGTCCCGATCGATTTCTGCTAAACGGGCAAATCCTATGCAAGTTTTATTTTGAAGGGGGTAGCTCATGCAAACCAACTTAATTTATATAATAAACTTTACGTTGAAATATCTTAAGTCAATGTAAAGTTCTAACCGCATTTACCCCCTGAAAATATGACGTTTTATGCTGTTTGTCAAATAGCTCTTTCCGGATGAAAGGGTTAATAAATATACCTGTAAGTTGTTACTTGTCTAAATTATGATTTGTACTCTAAAAACGTAGCATCAGATTAGATTATTATACAACTGAGATTATATCTCTAAATATTAGGCGGTTTTGTGATTGAATTCTATTTTAAGATGTTGGTGATAGAAAGGGAACTCGTTCGACATGTCTAGAGTCAAGGGGTGTTCATTAAATGGTGTTTCTTTCAGATTTATTAACTTTATGCCTCTTGAATCATTCTTTGTTGTTCTCTTTTTTAAATCATTGTTTCTCCATCTTCTCTTCGTCTTTATTGTTGTTTCTATTTTTCTAATATTTTATTCAGATAACAAGTAAACATTTTTAGGCTTAAAACAAATAATTTAAAGTTTCTGGCCAACTTGAAATAACTGTTTTTGTAGTCGTGGAGAAGACAGCATGACAGCATTACATATGGCTGCTCTTGGTGGGCATACAGATTGTTGCCGTACACTTATCGCCCATGGTCAGTATTTCCTGTCTAAATTTTCAAAATCACTTTGTGACAGTTGAGTTAGTGAAAACTAGCCATTAAGTATTTTTGGTACATATATAAATCAAATGTTGCTAACATTACGATAGCTCATTTATACTTGTATTAAACTTTGAAGAATAATCTTTGAAGATTTTAATGATCTTTGAAGATTTAAATGAACTTTGAAGATCTGAATGAACTTTGAAGATCTGAATTTTCAAAATCACTTTTTGGCAGTTGGTGCAAACTAGCCATTAAGTATTTTTGGTATATATATAAATCAAATGTTGGATCACGAACATTGCGATAACTCACTCAAGTGAAAAACGTTTAAACCAGTTTGTATTAAACTTTGAAGCTTTAAATTATATTTTTATTTGCAATACAAATAAGGATATATTTGACAACAAAGTTCTTTTCTTCTAGGTTGTAACGTCAATTCTATAGATGCCAATGATCGTACACCTTTACACGCAGCTGCTTGTAGCAAGTAATTACTCACTTGTTATATATTATTTTTACCCATCTGCCAAGGCATTTTTATTTTTGTGACTATGCTTTCCATTCAAATTCATTTAACCCTTTCATGCCTTGAGTTACGTATAGTTAATAGGCAATCCTATCTAACTTTCGTTTTGAATAGGGTATGACATACAAACCAACTTAATTCAAAGATAAACTTACGTTGAAATCTCTTCAATTAATATGAAGTTCTGCCGGCACTTTTCTCCTGAAAATATGATGTTGTACGTTGCTTATCATTGGGCAATTTGGCCCTTCCCGGGGTGAATTGGTTAACAATCGTATTCATTAATATTTTCAACCTCGAAGAGTCATGTGACACACTAACAAACTTTAAAATGTTAAGGTTTCAGTTTTTATCTAAAGAATATCATATAGTACAAAGAATATCATATAGTACAAAGAATATCATATAGTACAAAGAATATCATATGGTACAAAGAACATCATATAGTACAAAGAATATCACATAGTACAAAGAATATCATATAGTACAAAGAATATCATATAGTACAAAGAATATCATATAGTACAAAGAATATTATGTAGTACAAAGAATATCATATAGTACAAAGAATATCATATAGTACAAAGAATATCATATAGTACAGAGAATATCATATAGTACAAAGAATATCATGTAGTACAAAGAACATCATATAGTACAAAGAACATCATATAATACAAAGAACATCATATAATACAATTATTTGGATTCTTTATTATTTTTTTCTGCAAGTTCTAAATGTTAAATCAATTCTTTTCTTTATCCACTTTTAATAGTTCCTAAGTTAATAAGTGTCCCGGTGTGTTTCACGGTTGCGGAACTGATTGGGTAAATAAAGGCTAGAAAAAAGAATAGCAATTAGACAAGCTTCAGTTATTTCCATGTACATCGAAATCCATGACTTGATAATAATCTAACTCCGTTTGTTCGGATCAATAAACATCAGATCATTTGTAAGTGATTTCATTTTGACACATAGCCAGTAACATCGACGATAGCGTGCCTTAAATTAAAGAAACTATTCTTTGTTAACAGGAATGTGGAATGTTTGGAATTGCTTATCAGGCATGGTGCACAATTTGATTTGAGTGACAAGCTTGGGAGGTAAGTTTCATAGCTAAAGAGCTCAAGTCGATTGAAATTACTCATGTGAATAGAAGGCAAATTAGCAGACCCGAATTGAACTCACGCCGACGTGAGTTTCAAACCGGTTTGAAAATCTTCATGTGAAGGGCCTCTTAGTGTATCACGTGATTCAAACAGAAACACATTCTGTTTCCTTAATCAAACGAGTTGTTTATGTATACGAGAAAAAACCTTTCAAGTCATTCAGAAATCTATATTCAATACTCTTTGTCATAATTCTATGTTTTATGTTGTAGCTAACGGAATATGTTGTTTTTACATGTGCAAGTTTTTAGAATTCAGCTAGAGTTGCTCTTAATCGTGAATATTTATAAATATATTTGTGTACCTTTTATGTACTGTATTTTTGAAGTTTAAATAAAAAGTAAAATCGCCTTTAACAGTATTAAAGCAAACGAGAATTCCTTTAAACAAAATATTCAGATATTGCGCATAATGCATTGAAAGAATAACATAACGATTGTAAAGAATATGTTTTACACTCATCAATCAAATCAAAATAAATCCAAAGAACCAAATTTTTCAGTTGTGTTTATTGTGCTTTTTAGGCTATGTTGAAAGATGTAATAACTATTTTTAGGGTGATAAATTACTTTGTCGTCAAGTATTCATAATTGAAGTTTTTGTTTTACATTGTTTTTTCTTGCAAAGCTTGAAGTGCTTTTTATATCTTTATTCATAATTATTTTCAGAACTGCGTTGCACTACGCTTCTGGTCATGTATCTGCTGAATGCGTTGAGCTGCTGTTGTCCAAAGGGTGCAGTGTTCACAAACAAGATACGAATGGATGCAGCCCGTTGCATTATGCTGCTGCAAAAGACGAAGAGGCTCTGTAAGTCATTTGCTTTCTTAGTTGCTTTTCTCGCGTTGCTGTACCGTGATTTTATTTCTTAAGAACCACGTTGAAAGGTTTGCACGGAATTATATTAATTTCTGCTTCCACTTTCTTGTCCGGATTTTTTTCTAATCAACAGGTCAACAGGCAAATTAAATCTATAGTTACATTTGCAAGGGAGGCACACACAAAACTTAGTTTAAAAACAAATTTACCTCGAAATATCTCAAATCATTACAAAGTTATGTCTGCATTTACCTCATAATAATATCATGTTTTACATTGTTTATCAATCGTCCAAATTTTCCCTTATCGCCAACTTGTTTTGGAATATTTTTTTACCAGAGTAAAATCTGTCAGGAAATCAGATTTTGATTTCTATAACTTTTAAATTGTTGAAAGATTTAATAGTTGCAGTTTTTTTTTTTTTGCTTTGACATATTTACTTCCTTTTTACTTCTATTTACTTCTTGCTTATATATACTGCATTCAAGTGCAAAAACTGCATTTATGTTATATAAATTCTGAGAGCCAACATTTTTGTATGAGTGAGGATCATTTGAATTTGCATGTAGCTATACCAATTCATTGATCTCAACTTCTTCATTGATCTCAATTAGTGTATAAATCTTTAATTTGCTTTAGCGGTCAATGTATACCTAGTTGCCCAATAAGCAGTTGCTCTCTTTAAATGACTATGATTCGTCAAGTAATCAGGCTATTCTTAAAATGCTCATTTCCTCAGTTTAACTAAAAATATATTACTGCATTTTGTGATATTGCTTTTGTTTCTACGAATAGCTGTAATCTCGGGAAATGGATCGTAAAACCAGCTCTTTTCCATTCTCAAACACCATTTCAAAGAAATTGTGTGAACTACTGATCGACGCTTTATCAATGGCACAAAAGGCTGTAATATGATTTCGCTGCTCCCCCTGAACTTTCCGTAAATTATATATTTTGAACATAGGAGGCGTTTTTAGGTCACTTCTTTTGCAATCTAAGTTTCTAAAGTTTGCATTCGAATTTTTATGTTTTTATGGAAATTGAAATTAAATTGTGTTATAAATAATCAATTGCACGAATTTGTTTTGATTGCCAAATAATTTTATTCAATTAATATTGTTGTATTTAACAGCAATCGATTGAATTGAATTTACTTTTGAATTTGTTTCAAAATACCATTATATTGGACAACAGTTGAATTGGGTTGAATCGAGAGTATAGGAAGGGAGGGGGGGGGGGGCTCCCTTATC
>JAYJMH010027768.1:0-17831 GCA_036873815.1 Phacellophora camtschatica
TATACCATATACCATATACCATATACCATATACCATATACCATATACCATATACCATATACCAAATACCATATACCAAATTATATATTCAATGATACAGAATCAACTGAATTAGCTTTTAATGTTACTGAACCAGGCTAGAGAGGTGGTCACTTTAACTC
The DNA here is from genome assembly GCA_036873815.1 of Phacellophora camtschatica. Classification (NCBI taxonomy): domain Eukaryota; kingdom Metazoa; phylum Cnidaria; class Scyphozoa; order Semaeostomeae; family Ulmaridae; genus Phacellophora; species Phacellophora camtschatica. Next base: position 161 of record JAYJMH010027768.1, read on the forward strand.
CTGCTAGGAGGTGGTTTTCGAATTCACCTCTGCTTCATTGAACTGATTCAGAAGAAATATTTTGTTAGAAAATCAAATGTGAAACTTTTTTAACAGACCCAGAACTTGATTCGCCAGCGTCATCATTTGCTTATGAAAGCAATCTCATTCAAAAAGAAGAAACTGAAAATGCCGCTGGAAGGGCGCAAGTTACTCCGCAAGACACTCCGATCAGTCAACAAGCAGAGTCAATAAACAGCATACGTCATCAGTCAACTGTTGCCCAGAACGCTTTGCAGCGAGAGCGAGTCGTGAGAGAAAATTCAACAAGCAGTGCATACTCAGGACAAATAGTTGGTTAGTTCACTTAAGGTTCATCTTTAATTATTTTTCTAGAAAGGATGTTCAAAATTTTATTCATGATAAAAACTGCTTATAACATTAGATTAAAATTGTGACTACAGAAATGCGTATGTTGGGGCAGAAGTTTTCTAAATATTTAAATAGAATTCAAAGAATGCTGGTTAGATGATTTGATTCAACGCCAGAAAGTTGCCATATTTGGTTAAAACCTCCACTCAAGAAGAATCGAACTTTCGAATATACCTAATTGTAGTGTGCAGTGATTAAAAGAAGGAAATGTGCAGTGATAAAACAGGAAAATGTGCATCGATAAGTTCTCTGTAGAAATACCATTTTTTTTATTGAAAAGTTATTGTCATGGTATGTTTTTAGAAAGCATAGTAGCATTTCAAGCCGATATTAAGGTTATCTCTAAAACATTTTCTGGGTTTGCTCCCGGACCCCCTACGAAGTCGTCCCAAAAGTTTGTACAGCCATAGCAGTAATGTGGGAAATTTAAAAATTTAATGAATTAAATACTATTAAATGTTTATTTGTAGAAAAATTCTCTGGGAATGATTTTGAACTTCCATCAATGAGATATTCAACACCAAGCTCACGTAATAATAAAACAAGTATCACCTTGAATGAATCACCTCACCTAAATGATCAGACATTTGGCAGCAGAGATTCAATTATTGGCTTGATGCCAACAACAACCGCTGCAAGGGACCAATCAACAACTTCACCAATTATAATAACAACAACAGCAGCAACAACAGCAACAACAACAGCGCCAACGTCAAAGAAAATTCAGGTGACGGCTGCCACCGAAAGTGGAATGCACCACCCTACACCTAAGCCATTGTTTTTACCACAATTTATTCTGAAGACGACTGCCAAGTCAAATACTGTCACCGAAACGAACTCTCATAAACACGAAGGGACTGCTTCTGGCAACGGCCAATACAATATAACAGATCAAACTTTAAGCAATAAAACAACTCCAGTACAATATAAATATCAACCACAGCCATATATCCCAACAACAACAACGACAACAGCAGCTGGTAGTAAGACTCAAGATAACATTGGATACAAATCAACGGATTGGGCGAAAGCATTCTTGTCCAATGCGTTCGAGGCAAGTCATAATAATGGAGCTCAAACCGGTTCGGTCCAATCAGACCTTGGGTCAAGACAAAAGGGGGAGATCCGACCTTTACCCTCAGAATCAAAAGCTCAGAACATTCACTTGCAGCTTCCAAATTACGAAAGTGTCCCGCTTCTCAACAATACAACAACAATATCCGAAGGAAAGTATCAGACAGACATTGCATCCGTCCGGATAGCATCAAACGGGTTTGAACCAGCCGGAAAGTTTCCACAGAATTCTGTCGGAAATGCAATTCTGCCGGTTTATAATGCACAAACCAATCCTTATGTTTATCAGACAAGCGGTAGTTCAAATGTTGCTAGTTTTCAAGGCTCCAATAATGGCGTAAGCGCAAATACACCAACTAGCACGTGGACGGGAATGACGTCACAACAGCAAACTCAACCGGTTCGATTAACGCCTCTGGATACATTGTCTGATTCATATTTGACGAAATTTGGTGATAAACTGAATATGGAAGATTTATCTTGGACAGGTAATATTTAAAAAAATTAAACTATTATTTTTGTATCAAATTATGATTTTTGTACAGCTGTAAATTATTAAAATCACGGAAAATAAAACAATGTACAGGAATACAAAAATTATAATTCGATCAAAAATGATAATTGAATTGAAAATAATTATTATTTACAAAATATGTCTGGTTTCCCTATGGTATGTAGCTTATATTATGTTCGTGGTAGCGTGTTTGCCACATCTCACAGTAGAGCGACCAATGAGAATTTTTTAAAATCTTTCTCGGCTGGATATATTTCCAATGATAATAATGAGCAAATCATATATGACTTTCATCTTGAAGGGGGTGGCACAGGTCTACTAAGATGATTCAGAAAATGGTTTCACATTGAAATATCTTAAATTAATACAATGTTTTGTTCGCACACACCATTTGAAAATGTGAAGTTTTCCGTTGTTTAACAATGGACAATATAGGAATATGGCCTTTTACAAAATGAAATGGTTACCGAAGTGTGTAGACAGGGTCTTGATGAAAATCCCGATAGTAGGAAGAACAGAGATATGTTATTTTGCAAAATGAGAAATTTAATCTTAGAACATCATTTTTATACTTAATGAGTATTGATTAGCAGGGCTAATTTTTCAATGCTCTTTTAGATTCAATGGAAGAAAAAGAGAACATTTGTAAACAGGAAAAGGAAACTAACGAGGTTGCTCATCTTCTGTGCTTTGGTGACAGTCTTACACGAGGTTACTACAACAAAGGCAAAAGCCACCATCCTTACACGAATAAATTGCAATTTCTTTTGAACAAATTAGACACAAAGAAATGCTATATTGTTGATAATGAAGGCAAAGACGGCGAAATGGCCTACGAAGAGATGCCAAAAAGATTGGAAAATTTGTTCAAAGAAAGCAAGTATTTTTTTTATTAAGTCGTGGTGTGAGATTAAAAAGATAGAACATTTATTTGATGGTCTTGTTGCAAAGACGTCTGCACAAGTTGACGGCGAGCAAAACTTGGTCAAGGAAAAAAATAAAAAATAAAGGAAACCTTTGCTTCCAAATCAGGAATCGTTTGAATTTTTATGATGATTTAAATGACAATAAATTTTGGAGGGTTATTATCTTGCATTTGCTGCAAAAGGTCTTGATTTCTTGCAGATTCCTCGAAATATGAGTGGACTGTAATTTTTCTAAGGAAGAATAATTTACACAAAGTTTTGCTTTGTATATGAACAGGAAAAGTAAATTTTCAAGGATGGCAGCTAAATACAATTTTAAATATTGAGTGCCAATCAATTTTTCAAGGCTATTAGCTCGCTAGATTGTTTGCTTTGTTGCAAATGACGTTTTTGAGGTTATTACCTCGCTAAATTGTTTGCCTCGTGGCAGATAACTTTTTGAGGTTATTACCTTGCTAAATTGTTTGTTTTGTTGCAGATAACATTACTGAGATTATTATCCCGCTAAATTGTTTGCCTTGTTGCAGATAAATTTGTTGAGGTTATTACCTCGCTAAATTGTTTGCCTTGTTGGAGATAAATTTTCCAAGGTTCTTGCCTCGCTAAATTGTTGCAGATAGATATTTTGAGGCTATTACCTCGCTAGATTGTTTGCTTTGTTACATATAATTATTTTGAGGTTATTTCCTTGCTAGATTGTTTGCCTTGTTATAGATAAATGTTTTGAGATTATTACCTTGCTATATTGTTTGTTTTGTTGGAGATAAATTTTCCAAGGTTCTTGCCTCGCTAAATTTTTGCAGATAAATATTTTGAGGCTATTACCTCGCTAGATTGTTTGCTTTGCTACATATAAATATTTTGAGGTTATTACCTTGCTAGATTGTTTGTTTTGTTGCAGATACATTTTTTGAGGTTATTTCCACGCTAAATTGTTTGCTTTGTTGCAGATTCTACAAAATACGAATGGACGGTGATCCTTGGTGGGACAAATGATATATACAACAAGAAAAAGAAGAAACGAGCCACAGAAGAAGAAATTACCCATGATATCATATCAATGCATGAAATTGCACGTGCCCACAATTCAAAATCGGTTGCAGTAACTATACCAGGGGTGAACTGCGAATCGCGAGAAACCTGCCATGATGCGAAACAGTTACGAGAAAAAGTTAACAACAATATCAGAAATTATGCTTTTCGAAACTTGGAAAGAGTTGTACTTGTTGATCTTGCCGATATGCTTCAGCGATCGAATCTTGGACGAGATATGATTGGACAATTTTTTGAAGGGGGCTTACATTTAAAGCCCAGGGGGTATGAGAGGATGGCTATTTTGATATTTGAAGGATTGAAGAAGGCACTCAGTTGAAAGTTTAATGTCGAATAAAGATCTATTAAAACGAACTAGCTTACCACGCCACATACGCAAGGAGTGTTGAAAATTTTTCTGAAAACGCGAGGAGTTTATGTGGGTTATATTTTTGTTAGGTCATTCGCATTATAAAGGATAAAGGTTCTTATTTGCATATAATGTTTGTACTGAGTTGGTTGGGAAAAACCCGCCCGAAATTAAGAAACTAAAAGGCAGATGGAATTCAGAGTTCGAAGGCAAAATTCGTGGCGGCAGCGATGGGAGATGAAATAGGACTCACTTAAATCACTGAGCTAATTGGAATTATTGTCTGAAAAAGAAAACGGAGTCAAACATCAAATTAGCAAAGGACAATGGACAAAAAAAGAAGACTTCATGTAATGGAAAAGTTGGGTTATAGCATGGAATATTTCAGACACTTTTTTTTATTGTTATCTAAAGAAAATAATTTTACTACTGTGAAGGAGAGTGTCTCTGCTGAGCTCTTGAGGAGGATATTTAAATGCTACGTCTTCTCTTTGCTTTTCACCGCCCTCCTTCGCAGAAGAAGTGCTTTTTCCCTCTGCTCCTCCGCAGAGAACAATTAAAAACAACATCCTCCGCAATGTTAAAAGCATCCTCCAGAAATTATTTTTTTATACATTTTATCATAACAAAGAAAATGTTTCTGCATCGCTCATGGCTATTGATGCGATAAATATAGTACAATAAAAACATCGAGAGTCAAAATTGTGACCGCTGCTGCACTGATTTTTTCTGAAATTCTGAAAGTTATTTCTTTTTGTGTAAGAATTATTGACTCACTAAACTTGTCCTCTTATTAAACAAGAACGAGTAAATTTATATCTAAAAGAATAACATAGTATAACATACCTTTGTAAATATTTTGTACCTTAGACTATAATAAACATATATAAAAAGTTTGCTACTTTCTATTTTCTGCTTACCACGGGTTATACGTTATTTGTGGGTTATACATAATAAAGGAAGGGTGGTTTTGAAGACGGGACACTTTTTGTTCAAGTTTCACGAGTAAAAAACGTTTCAATAACTTTTTTTAATAAAATGTTACCCCAAAATATTAAAAAAGAATTATGGACTTGTCGAGCTCCTTAAATTTAATCGCGATAATTTAATCGTTTCTATTGATGAAAATTCATAAGACAGACAAAGTTTAAAATCAAGCACATTGTTAAAATGCATTATGTTGCAAAGGATCTTACTCACACTACTATAGCACAACACAAATCTTACTAGCACAAATATATTCGTTACGGAACAATAAGTTCTAACAAGAGACTTTGTACAAATATATTCTTTTTTTTCTAAAACTTTAAGCAATATTGTGATTTTAAGGGTAAGGGAAGGAATTTAAATTCATTTTGCAATCATCGTGCACTGCAGCATTGCAGTAAATTTACGCAGTGGCTGTGTTAAAATTGAGGTACCTCTACGATGGCTTCATGGAGAATGGAAATATTTAAAAATGTTGCTGTTGCTGTTTTCATATCATGGCGCGAAAATTTTGATTTAAAATGGAAGAAAGTTTTTCAGAGTTTTTCGCTTTTCGAGAAGAAGTAAAGCCAAAGCACAAAGTTTATTCTTTAAAGTACTAGAAGTTGCGAAAGGAAGAATCTAGAAAGAGTGAGCAATTTTTGAAGAATAGTGCATTAATTCATTTGTTATTGTTTGAATTGCGGGGATTTTTTTTGCGCTTGCTCTGGCTTGGCCTGCATAATATAGGACGGGCCTAAAAAATAACAAAATAAAAAAGTTGGCTTTCTATAATTTTATGAGCTACTCATCAGTTGTCATGTTGAATTACTATTTTAGTTCAATGATTGGCCAATCAAATTTTAGTTGACTAACGAAAACAGCTGAAACATACATCTAGAATCACAGACCACAATATATCAGTAAAGTAATATATATAATACCAGTACTATACATTAGATGTCAAGGAATTACCCCCCCCCCCCCCCCATCAAGGTCCAGTCTGCAGAGTATGGCACTTTTTGACGAGATCTCCGGTGTGCACAAAGAATTTTTTTTTATCTTTATTGTATTGTCTAATTTGAATAGGTACCATATTGTTTTTATCTGGTGGTGTGAAGAGCCATACTATGCAGACTGCAGGATCAAGTTTGTGTGCTGAACTGGTTGGTTGGTTCACACTTGAAAATTTGCTCTAATGCGGGTCGGCACCCACCAAAAAGAACTTTCACTCATATGTTTTCAGCAAGAACAGTAAAAAAAAGTAATAAAAGAATCTTCATGCATGCCCTTTGGTTTTTCCAATCTGGTTGCATTTAAAAACACATGCATTTTCAGGCAAAATGATAAAAATATCTTATAAATTTTTCATATTATAATTATAAGGCTTTTTTTTAATAAATGCAACTTTTTAACACATTCAAAAACAATAGAGGATATTTGGGCCTTTAAAATCGATTATCCCTTTTTCCATGGGTCCTGCCCACAAACAGCATACACCTGGGCCAGTAATATTTGATGTCTGGCATGTTGTTGTATGTCAGGAGTTTCTTTTTTCACGTGAAGCCAATTTTCAAGGTATATGGTATGATATAGTAAACGGAATGTGTCTCTGCTGGTGTTTCACCTCTCTATTGACTTTTTATAAATATTCAATAATCTTTTAAAAATAGTCTTTTAGTTCTAGAATCTTGACAAATATAATGAATTTCAGAGTTCCTTCTCTATTGAAATATATTGTTATGTCTAAAAATTGAATTGAGTGTTAGAACATGCGAGATTTCAAATTTTATGCTATGTATTTCATTGGAAGGTGAAAAATGCCATTAAAGAATATTAATGATGGCCAGATCTTTATAATATCATGATCATGAAAACTAAAGATCATGAAAATATCATCAATGTTGAAGTATGCTCCACAGAAAAGTGCTTTCTAAATCTTAGGTACTAAGTAAGATATCATCCTCCATTTTTGCTATGAAGAGATGGTAATGGTATGGCTTGGTATAAAATTGCTGCCTATCTTTTGATCTAATGGTAAATTTTGTCTTTGAAAGTAAGAAATTTGCCTTTCTGTTTATGTAGACCCAACTAAAAATTTAGTTTTGGGTGCACATAAATTAAGTAGATTAGGTCCTAACAACTCTCCAGGCTTCCATCAATCAAAACAAGCATGGCCTAGTGTTTAAGGCCATATTTGTGAATTTTATGTAGCAGATACTGTATATAAATACTGTATTTAAACAAAGAATGTTTTTGGCAGCTGCTGATGACACTGGGTAGGCCACCTCTGATATTACTTTGTGGAATTCTACAACATATCAAAACCACAAATAGATATCTTAGTCCTAGACATGACCACAATGCACAGAAGACTAGTAAATAGACGACAATCGAAAATTTAATTTTGCACGAAAATACAAATAAGACTGTTTATAATACTTAAAGCAAGTAATTTCTAAAATCTCTTTCAAATGCAAATTAAATATATTTTACACTGTTTATACAATGGAACAAACAAATATTTATATGTAAATATTGGCTAAGTTCTTTGAGATTTCTACACAATTCAGTTGCATTTCAAGCCCCTCATAAAGTAAAGATGGACACTTCAAATATCACTTGTAAAATTGTGAATTTAGAAATACTAATTTCAGAGGTGCTAATTCAAGTTAAATTTCAGCAGGAAATGAGCTTGTTTAGAGTAATTTCAAAGTAATTATGCCTTAAAAATTTTATGAAATTTTGTTTCCTGTTTCCTGCCCATGATAAAAGATGACCAGTTTTTAACTGTTTTAAAAGATAGAGCAATTCTTTTAAATGCAGATTTTAAATTCCAGATTTTAAATTTAATTTTAGATTTTAAATTTAAAATTCCTTAAAATGTATGAGACTAATCTGGTTATTTTCATTCTTACTTTTGATTCTGTAATTTTAACATTAGAATTATTTGCTTGGTGTCATGGCTGAGGCTCGTTAAAATTTCTTTGTTTCCTCATGTTTTCAGTTTTTAACATACAATTTCATTTGTTTTGAATGATGCCATCACTGTTTATTCAATCATTTAATTGCAATTTACAGCAACCTCTTATCATTTAAAAAGCCAGCAACAACTTGTTTATCTCTGTCCCGTAGATTTCATTTTGATATTATTAATTCTTTGACTTCTTTGAATGGTGAGCCAAGCGGTGGAGCTTACTCTTGGACTTCTTGGCGTCACTGAATTTTTTGCTGGCCTTCTTCTTCTTGTATGGAGGTGGGGGTGGTGGTGGAGGTGGTGGAGGAGGTGGTGGTGGTGGAGGGGGTGGTGGAGGAGGAGGAGGAGTTGGAAGTTCTTGAGGTGGAGGGGGTGGTGGGGGTGGGTAAGGAAGAGCTGCCTCTGGTGGTGGTGGGGGTGGGGGAGGTGGTGGAGCACCTGGAGCTGGTTGTTGTACAACAATGACCTGAAAATAAATTATTTTAAGTTAGATTTTTTTCTAATTTTTAATTAACGCTATGTGATTCTGAAATATTTTACATCAAAATGGCATCAAGACAAATAAACTTTTTCAGACTAAATATTTCAAATCCTTTAAACCATTATCTGCAAACTTCATCTATTTCATCTATTTCTTGAATTCATCTATTTCGTTGTCATTTATATTCAAATTTAAGTAATTTATGCAACATATATTTTGTATCTCTGTCACTCATTGCATAGAAACTGCTAAAGCAGTACTTCTTGTACTAGATTTTTAGATACTGTCTGGTTTCAAATAAAATGGCACTTTTCTTTGATAAATTTGACATAAAACGACAACAAACATTTTTCTCTAATAATACCCCCTGATCACTGATGCACCCTTCTAAGTAATTTTTATTCAAAGAAAAAAGGAAGGAAACTCATGAGAAAGGGTGCTAGGCCTGTTTTAGATTCACTTTTAATTTTCTGCCATATTTTCAATAGAAGTGAAGAAGGAATTCACACTTTAACGAGAAACGATCTGCCAACATAACGTTCAAATCTTTGATTGGTTCATCTCATTGTTTTCTCCTAATCAAATTAAATAACATTCACACCTCTCGGCAGCGTTTGAACGGGATCTCGACAGTTTTAGGTTTCTGAAATAAAATGAATTGCACCCTTCGTTTTTCAATTTTTTGTGGAAATCATTATTTCATATTAATTTAAATGTCTTTGTTCGTGGAGATTTCTTTCATATTGGGGGAAAAAAGTTTTTTCCATTTTTTTCCGGATATGAAAGAAATCTCCATGAACAAATATGACCAAAGACATTTAAATTAACAATGCTGAGAGGTGTGAATGTTATTCAATTAATTTGGTAACAGGGTACATTTATTAACATTTATTAACATCGTAATTATTTGCCGATGCAATCGGCGACCGGCGACCGGCGATGAATTTCAATGAATTGGAATTCACGAAAACTAGGTTTTGATATTAGTAAAAATATGGTACCTTGGTTTCTTTCTCCTTCTTCTTCTTCTTGTCTTTTTTATCGTCATCGTCATCCTCCTCGTCTTCATCATCTTCGTCATCTTTTTTCTCATCATCTTCATCAACTTCATCATCCTTACTTGGTTCTTCACCTCCATCTTTGCGGTCACCACTTTCCTCTGCTTCTTCAGACTCGGATTCTTCCTTTTCTGGAGTTTCTCTCTCTTCGGGGGCTGCGACCTCGTCACGTGCTGCGGCGTCTTCTTGTTGCTCTTCCACGGGCTCTTCGTCAGTGCGGAGAAGAATGTCTGAGAGGCTTCTGCGCTTGCGTTGGCCTGATTTTATACGAGAGTGAGAAGAAGTGTGAGACAATGCATGTTGAAGATGAGGCGCGTTTGGGGACTGCGAGATTCTATTAACAGAATGGCTCACTACTGTCCCGCGTGTTTGACCTAAGAATTAGAAAAACAGTTTTCTTGTGTCAGTTTTGTATTATGTTAATTGTGGTTTCCATTTTATCCTGGCAGTTGTGAAAAGATGTTTGCTATTGGCTATTGCCTTTACCCCAGTATTTTGACAATTTTAAACCCTAATGTCTGCAGTTGCTCATCTCTTGTCTGCAGTGGCTCATCTTTTTTCCGTCAGATTCAGCCTGTTTGCTGTTTTACTCGCACATTACTGTGGGTTTGTATCTCATCTGTGTGATGTATTTTGTACGATGGAGCTACTTATTGTATGATTCTCAAAACATTTAATGGAAACCAACTGCCTTCATTTAATGGAAACCAGGTGTTATATTTATGAGATGCAAATGTAAATGTAAAGGTGACGTCAGCGTTTTTTTTACGTAATGTGAAGGTGGTGCTAGATGAGTGTTAGATAAGTGTCAGTTAAGCTTTGTTTTGAAATTTTGAAATGTGGCATGTTTAAAATTAGAAATTTGCATTTCATCTAGCTTTAGGTTTGTTTGTATTTTGCGATTAGACAATTACATTGCATAAATTTCCTCATTTAACTATATATACTGTTTGCTAGTTTGCCTTTTCTTTAATAAACAAAAGCAAAATTCTCCTATGCTGTTTGACGTACAATTACCGTAAATCCTCAAATTAGCCCCCTTTCCCCTCAAATAAGCCTCCATCCTCGAAGTTCATATCGGATTAAGCCTGTTATTTCACATTTTTTTCGGCGAATACTGTTTATATATACGTATGTTGTTCTTTTTCAAGTGCAGTTACCCCGCAGTATTTATATGTGTGTAGTTATCCCATAGGAAAGAGTCCGACTTCGAATTAGCCCCCATCAAAAAAGGCTTAAGATCAATTAGCCCCCATCAAAAAAGGCTTAAAATCAATTAGCCCCCATCAAAAAGGCTTAAAATCAATTAGCCCCCATCAAAAAAGGGTTAAGATCAATTAGCCCCCATCAAAGAAGGCTTAAAATCAATTAGCCCCCATCAAAAAGGCTTAAAATCGATTAGCCCCCATCAAAAAGGCTTAAAATCAATAAGCCCCCACCCATTAAGGCTTAAGATCAATTAGCCTGCAGAGGGCTAATTCGAGGATTTACGGTAACTATCCGGTCATATGCATTACATGTTATAGAAGTTTTCAGTCAAAACCTATTCTTTTTCTCGACCAAATTTTAAGAAAACCAAGTACTAAACTAAGAAAACTAAATTTCGTGTGTAGTGAATATAATTTTAACTGGACACTGGACACTCTTTAATATATTAGCTTCACGTATGTATTTGGGAAAATGTAGAGTTTTGTATTTTCTTGTCATGTTAGTTTCTATTGTTTTTCAGTAAGTAGGTAAGTCGGTTAAATTTATCGCGCCGCCATTGAAAATCTCTGTTTTTATTACTAAAATATTTACTATTATTGGGAGCGTGTTCTAAGGGCCTGTTTGCATGGGTGAGATATCCTGGCTAAGTGAGATATCTCGGCAAGCCGGTCCATATAGTATTATTTTCATCTCCTGTTTATATGAGAGTTTTATCCTACGTTTTTACCTCACTTCGGCAAGCCAAGATATCTCGCTCAGCCAGGATAAAATTTCCCATGTAAACAGAAACAGCCGAGATATCCCGTCTTTTTGGGACGAGCAAGAGGTTGCCAAAATTCATCCCATCCCGGGCTGTGTGTCTCATGTAAACATGGGATGAACACTTCTCGCTAGGTGAGATATCCCGGCTAGTTGGGATATCTTGGCTTATGAAAACAGGCATTGCTTCCCTTTGTTTGGTAATCAATGCGATATGCTCAGTAGCGAACATAAAAGAAAACAGACCATGCACATCGGATTGAGTTATTGGTAACCAAGAACTATCTGTAGCGACAGTAAAGATTTAAAATGACAAATCACCTTGTTTTTTGCTTTTCTTTGATTGTTTCTTGGCTTTCTTTCCCTTCTTTTGTTTCTTTTGAGTTTTCCTTGGGGGATAACTTTGTACGCTTTTATCTTCACCATCTTGGTCATCGTTGTCATATCTTGCTTCTTCTATTGCTTTTGATTCTTCATCATCCTACGATCAATCATTTGATCAGTTAATTACTTTATCATATCAATATAATTTTAGTTATTGTTCTCTAAAATGAACCAGAACTCTTGGTACTTACAAATTGTTCCTGCGCAGTGGTGTAATCCTCCGACTTTGGAGTCAAGGGTAGTCAAACGATGTGACTTGGATTCGAGCCTCAACTATAGCTGCTCCTGGGATCCTCGCTACTTCACCTTCACTTTTGTAGGGGGACCACACTTGAGCATATTTCTCCAGTTTGTGGTAGTTTCTTTGTGTCATATAGTGTCTAGTGCTATATAGCGTCTCAGTATGCCATATTGTGTTATTGTTACGAACGGCAAATTGTTATGTATTTTATAAGATGATATAGGGGAGATATTGATACATGGATACTGTATCATAATAGTTGAGATGATGACATACACCATATCCAGATGTATGACAAATAACAAATATAGATTTTATTTTCAAAATGTTGTGTTAATTTTAAAAACGAATAATATTTGCCAGATCTATGGCATATGTCCTTTTCTACACTGGGATCTAACACCGACCATTTGCACTTACGGTAAAAGTTTTCTGTTGTTTCTGTTTTTTCTGTTCTGGTGCTGGTTGCTGCTCTTCTTGTTCTTCTTCTGGTTGTTGTTGGTCATCCTCTTTGTCATCATCATCATCGTCATCTCCTCCGCCTGCTGGTGCAGGAGCTGCGGGAGGTGCATCTTCTCCTGGGGCTGGTGCATCTCCTCCTGGGGCTGGTGCTGCATCTGGTGGTGGGGCTGCTGGTGGGGGTGGTCCTTGTGGGGGGACTGGGCCGGGTGGGGGAACTGGGCCGGGTGGGGGAACTAGGCCTGGTGGTGGTGGTGGTGGTGGTAGACCTGTGGATAAATAAATAAATAGTTAGTAATAAATGTGGATAAATAAATCGTCATCATCATCGCCATCATCATCACCATCATCATTTACGACATGTAAAACAATTGAATTTAAAATTTAAAGAATAAAATTTGGAACCTTTTGTCACCACGAGGCAATGGCCCTCAGGACATTATTCTTTTCAAAACTAAACGTAAGATAGACAGTTTTCGTCGTATATCGTAAAATCAAGCTGTATACTCTTTTGGAAATAGGATAAATTTTAGCCATTTTTTAAATTTTAGAAAATAGAAAGTAATGTTCACCAATAATTTCTTTTGCTGAATTGTTTTTCAGAGGGCACTTTGTAAGCTTGTATTCGCACTTGAACTCGTTCTGAATCTAAATATCCCTCGTTTTGAATCTAAACCTCCCTCCTGTCTAATCATAGCAATAAAAAGAGTTTCTTCTTATGATTATTTAATGCAATGAACACACAGAAAACGAACGTGAATGGAACACTTACCTTGTGGGGCCAGAGCAGAGCCAGACCCATCATCTTTTCCGTCACTGTCGTATTTGCCATCAACGGGCATTGGCCCTTGGGGTGGAACCATTGGGGGTGGAAATGGTGGACCCATTGGGGGTGGGTATGGTCCAGGTACTGGTGGGGGGAGAGGAGGTAGTGGAGCGGCAGGAGCAGGTACGGGTAGTGGTCCTGCTGGTACAGGAGCGGGTGCTGCAGGTGCAGGAGCCGCTGGTGCTGCTGGTGCTGGAACAGGGGCCGCGGGGGCAGGGGCCGCTGGTGCGTCTGGTGCAGGGGCTGCTGGTGCAGGTGCCTCAGGTGCAGCAGGTGCGGGTGCAGCTGCGTCAGGCGCGGGTGCAGCTGCATCAGGCGCAGGTGGGTCTTGGCGTTCTTTATCTTCGAGTTCTTCCTAAAATGAAATATTAAAATTTTATATTGACGGAAGTGGCTTTTGCCTCACGTACACCATAAACCATTTATGAAAAATAGAATAGTACAAATATTTTTGGAATTAAAACAATGTGTAAAAGAGTTGTTATTACTGTAGGTTTTAATTAGACAGATACAATGATTCATACACGATTGATAAATAATTTACTTGTGATTGATCAATGATCGATGCGTAATTGATCAATGAACGATTCTTGATTAATCAGTGATTGATGAATAATTGATCAACATTTAATTTGGGATTAATCAAAGATTGAGAAATGCTCGATTAAGGATTATTTGATGAAAGATTGATGTTTGATTAATGATTTGTACATAATTGACCAATTATTGAATTATGATTGATCAGTGATTGATGCCTGATTGATCAATATTTAATTTGGGATTAATCAAAGATTGAGAAGTGATCGATTAAGGATTATTTGATGAAAGATTGATGTATGATTAATGATTTGTACATAATTGACCAATTCTTGAATTATGATTGATCAGTGATTGATGCCTGATTGATCAACAATGAATTCTTGAATACTCAGTTATTGATGCATTATTGGTCAGTGATTAATTCGTGATTAATCAACAATTGATATATGATTGATTGATTTATGTATCATTAATTGATGATTGATGCAAAATGAATTAGTGGTTGGAGTGTGATTGAGTAGTGATTATACTTACAGGTTTAATTTTAGGTTGCACTTCTTGCTGTTTTGCAACCTTGTGTGCTTTTGATGACTTCTTGTGTGACTTTTTGTGTTTCTTTGCTACGATTTTAAGGTTCATTAATTATTTTCATAGTATATCATAGTATATAAACTCATCTAGTATATTATGTTGTATAAACATTTAACAATAATTAATACATTATAGAGGTTTGAACGACAAAAAAATACACAAGTTTCACACACTTAGGCCTTTTGGATTGAAATCCTCATCAGAGTGTAAATTTTTAAACTAAGTAGATTATAAGTTTTTAACTACAGTGTTTTCACTCCCGGGTGCCCCAAAATATGTGTTCAAAAAAGTGTTCAAAAAATTGAACACTTTTTGTGAATATTATAACCATGACCAGCAGAACCTTTTTGAAGCAGCTATTCGAAGAAAAAACTTTATGTCAATGTTTCGAGATTTATATCAATTATTCCATGTTTGTCGACTATATGCCATGTTGAAAATTCAACGAAAGACTTTACGAAATGGAATGGTTCAGTGGCGGAATGGTAATAGTTGTTATATATAACAAAACGCACAATATTTTTCATGAGAAACGTAGAAAAATTTCAGTATTAAAAACTTTACAAGACATCTTTACGTCATATCATAAAACGCTATACCTATGTACTACACTACAAGGACGATACTCTGTGGAGCAATAGACTATGAATATTAGTTACATTAGCCATGACATGAAAAACGTTAAAGATATATAAAACCGAGCTTTCTGAAAAATACGTACGAGATTAAGGAAAATAAGAGAAAGTCGTGATACGCCACTTGTTTACTACATACCAGTACATACTACACTTTTAATACAATTGAAAAGAAGTTCACGAAAGTAGGCTTTACAAAAATGAATTTGAGATTAAAAGTTTCTCAAGGCTCTTAACCAGTAAAAGGTGAATATCATAACAGAAATACATTTTCATGTTATAAACTCAGGTACGCATGTATGTATGTATTTTTATGCCACAAAATTAAAGTTTACAATATAATTTAAAAAAGAAGAAGTTAGAACGTTTTTTCATCATGTGGCATGATTAGCTACATAACGTTTTTTTTTATTTATTATGATTTTTTATGATATTATGGCGTTTGTTTTATTACGATTTTTGTTTCAAATTTAGGTAAACATCATGTTAGCTACATGTACACGTTCTTTTTATAAGAAACATAGCTAAGGCTCCACTAGGGAAATTTTCTTAGTTTTTGACCATTTTTGGCCAATTTTCACTAGTAAAATGTTCTCAATTCTATTTTTTTTACTACGAATTCTTTTCCTCAACTAAAAAAAGACAAAACTGGGTACATCATGCCTACTCTACTCCATTGAAATTATGGTACAGTCTAACTATGAATTGTGAGGAGAAATTTAATTTATAAAGTGTCTTGATGTTCTGATTACCCATTGAAAGCTTCTTAAATCAATTTTCATAAAAAATTGTGTGTAGTCAAAACAAGCCTTTGTGTAGTCAAAGGACAAATAAACCGTGGCTCTACTGATCATTTGGCTAAAAAATAATTAGTTGATAATGATCTCTCTGATGTTCTTGTCTTTATGTTTATATCTCTTCTATTTATTTAGTTATATTCATGTTAAATTCATGTTTCTTTTTCTTTACTGTTCTTTATTCATTAGTTTATTAGTTTATTAGTTCATTAGTTCATTAGTTCATTAGTTCATTAGTTCATTAGTTCACTAGAGCAACGTCGCCTTGAAATAAAACACCTTCTTTTTACCATCAGTTTATTCTCTAGACGTTTTGGAAACAATTAATCTTATAAAGAATGCATCTGGTTTTTCGTTTCAAGACGACGTTCCATTCAGGCGATAATACTCTAGTTAACTATAAGTTCAATTATTTACAAATTTGTTGACAAATTTTGGTACATTTTAAATTTTAGTAAAATGTTTACCTGCATCACAATTAGTAATTTCAAAACATGTAAACTTCACGCAAAGTTTTTAACCTTACCAGTAACAAGGCCTGCAATTAGGCATGCTATTAACAAATACGTTAAAATCCGCATCTTGAATAAATTTAAGCTTCTTGCTTGCGGCTCGTTCTCTTTCCTTCTAAAATCCGCTCTCTTGAAATCTGTTCTCTCGAAAAACCGGTCTTTGCTCCCTGAATGAGTGATTTAATTTGGGTGTCTATTTTCGGGTATGAATATTCCATGAACAGGTCCCTCGTTCTACTGTACAGGTTTCACTTTCATGTTCAGTGATCATCCATGCTTTTTGGTCAAAAGGTCGGATTTTTTAATGGCCTTTAATCACTGGTGACCGCTTGATTATATACCTAAAGCTTCAATTGAATTCGTGTTTCTGATGTCAACTATTGCGTGTAACTTTAGCATCTTTTAATTACGTGTTATTTTTCAAATGGGATCTCTTGCATTGGTCGTGTATTAATGTCTCAGTGACAGTTGCAGCGGGCTTAATGGATATTGTCAATCACCCCCCTAACATCCTTGCTGTTTTGGACACCGTACATAATATATATATATTTATGTGTGTGTATATATATGTTGTCTACTACAGTCTACTACACATTACATACACTCTTTTTTCTAAGAAACTAAGGCTGGGTTTTTTTTAGCTTTCTCCAAAGTTTTAGGAGATTTTCTTAAGAGTTTCTTAAAAACCCATTCATTAAAAAATCCAAACTAAAAGAGAATATAAATTTTCAAAAATTTTTTTCTGAGAGTCTGTCCGTACTGTGGAGGTTTCTTAGCTTTTTGAAAACCTCAGTATTGAAAGTGTTCAGTAAACAAAACAAACGCATTCAGCAAAAAATCTTATATACTAAGATGCCTAATATGCAAATGAGCTACGACCCGCTGATCACGGTCTGAAGGAGCCCCAAA